>JAOVVB010104695.1:0-12954 GCA_028570985.1 Heterobranchus longifilis | reverse complement strand
CTGCTGCAACCGGGCTTCATTCGGCTCGCCTCAGCTCCATTTTTGCCCATTTTTGGATAATACAGCCATGGCGGGGAGTTAGGCAGCATCAGGCTCTGCCAAGATGGTGACGGCCGGAGCCACCCACATTGAGCTTCACAATGGCTCTTCAGTCACGAGACTACGTCCATATTTTATACAGTCTATAATTGCAGTACCGTGTGGCCTCATGCACACTAGACGATAATGGAAATGCCCTGAAGAGTTTCCTTGCAGAGAGCCGGTGAACTCATGAGTGCAATGGTACAGCATACTTGGTTTACATAGAGACATTATTTAAGTCACGGGTCAGTGGCGCTCTGTGTCACTCCTCGGTCAGTCCATTCACAGCTTCTTTTAAGACATAGCCTTAAGTCATTGGTTGTTTATTCAATGTTGAAGGCAAACTCATTAAAGGAAAGGTTTGCTGCTGATTTATATTACACGGCACGAATACAAAGTGACAATATTTTCCAACTAATGCACATGGACTGCATGCAGAAAGCACAATGTTCTACTGGGAGAAAAATTGCCGATCAGCACTGTTGTCTTTGATCCGTTTTCCGACATCAAAGTATCTTTTATCGTGTGCGATGTATCGATTGTTGTGACGATCCCTGGAAATATAAATGTATGAAACTAAGACTTAGAGTGAAACAACAAGGATTTTAAACAAAGTTTAAAACAAGAATTGTGTTTTCATTCACTCTGCTCCGTGCCTCTAGGCCCCATCCACCTAAGCACCTAAAAACTTGTTTTTCTTTCTGACATCAGTCAGGTTTGTTTGAGGCGGTTGAGGAAGTCTCAAGGGCTTGGACAGAAAACTCAGCCCCTATTGACAAAGCTCTTCAGACAAGAACTGAGGTGACTTTTTTACAAAGTAAATCACTTTCTTTGGCAGTGGTGGGAAGAAACTTTTTGGGCCTCAAGTGTCTACCTTTCCCTGGCTGTCCTTATTGTCACTGCTGACTTCACTGATGGCCAGTGGAGGGTGAGGACAGCCACGTGCCTCTTCCAAAAACACACGGTGTCTTTTCATCTGTGAGAAACTTCAGGAAGGTGTGGCGCAGACTAATCTCTATAAACAGATATCTGTATATGAATGCAGAATCTGTAGGCAACGGGGCAAGATTTTGGTATCGGAAGCGCTCTGGTTTCTGTTTGTAGTCTGAGTGGTACTGGCCAGTCACGTTTGAGCGGGCTTTGGTTGCATGCAGGTCTGTGTGGAGAGCAAAAGAGGTGGAACACATTGGCTAAAATGCAATCTCTGAACTGACGACGATTTAGCTTTTTATTTGTGTTTTTTTATTTATTTATCTGCATTCATATGCAGATATCTGTTTATAGAGATTAGATCCTAATACACCTACAAGTCTCAGTGTTTGTGTATTGTGCGCCGCAAGTTGCTAATCTGACTGTAAACAATGAGTGGCACACAGGAGAGGAAGTCTTGGAACAGATATCCGTTACCCGCATATCTGCTAGCCAGGGACCAAAATAGTAAAATATCCAAGTTGCTAATAGATTTGCTTCATTTACCGGCCAAATAAATAAATGGTAATCTATTGAGTGGCTGGTAAAATTTGAACTAGACATTTGGCCTGTGCATAAAAAAGTAAATTTTGCAGCCTACTGCTGGCTACACCAGAACCCCAAAAATATTGGCCGTTGCCCCCAGAGGCTAAATCGTCGTTAGACCGATAGCTGATGGGTTTTTGAGATTGGACGGACAGACCTTCACACTGGTCGTGGCCCAGTGTATTACCGCGTCCACCCCTGCACCACTAACATAACAAACGTGAAACACTGACTGTTTTTTAGGGGGTAGTCAATCAACCAACAGACATATCCACCACATAAATGACAAGCAGAAACAGTTGCTTCTTGGCTTACCAATAGACATCCAGTAGATCTGACGTGGGGCCACTCCTTCTGGAGGGTTACACTCCAGAGTGATTGGCTCTCCCTCCTCCACAACAATGGGGAAATTGAACTCCTTCGGAAACTTGGGGACAGCTAAAAAAAAAACCCAAAAAACAGACATTTAACAAAAGGAAAACCTTATTATGAAAAGGAAATTATGTGAAAAGCATTAGTTAGAAATATCAGGTGATAGATGAGTTTCTGATGTAAAGATTACTCACTGGGAACTTTCAGTTCGATCTCCTCCGTCATGGCAGTTCCCAGCTTGTTAGAAGCGTAGCATCGGTATTTACCCCGAAACTGTACGAGGTGTTTGTTGTGAAGCAGAAAAGTGCCAGCTGTGCGGTGTGTTTTGTCTGACGTGACGTGAGGAGGGGTAAAGTCTTGGCCATCTTTTGTCCATCTGTATCTGTCAATCGATGATATACAGATTGTTATGTGACACAGCTACGATCTTTTGTCAAAGTTCATCTTTAGTCAGTGATTTATATTAATATGACAGAGATGATGTTGATGTCACTTACTCTGGTGGTGGGTTGCCCCTGGCGACACACCTGACGGTAATGGTGTTGTCAAAAGGAAGGGCAATAATGGGACCAGGTGTGTGAGTTATTATGGTTGGAGGCTGCTCCACTATAATATGAAGACACATACACACGACTTGATCACAAAGGTGTTAAATGTTAACGTCTGTGATTAAGTTTCTGTTAAAATATCACATTGCAAAAAAAAGAGAATACGAGGGTATTTTTCCTCTGCCGTTTCCTATTCTTTCCTACTGCTCCGTATGAAGCTGAGAAGTCAGTAACACGGCAAAATGATATGCCAACAGCGCTATAATCTGCACAAATAAGGTGCCTCGGATAGACACTGAACTAAAACAGCACACCAGGTCTTGATTGCAAAGCACGCACAGCCCTAAACAAAGAAACCTCTGCTGCAACACTCGACTTAAACAATTTACTCTACGTTGTTATTTGTTAGTCGTGATTCATCAAAAGCTGCTAACATTTACACTCGAACAGGATGGGCAGCTAAAAATATGAACACACACTTCTGACAAATATAGAACAGAGAGAGAGAGAGAGAGAGAGAGAGAGAGAGAGGGAAATAAGTATTACAAACTGCAGCAACCAAATCAGATGATAAAGATTTTGCTTTCCATGTCAATCAAACCTTGTAAATCAGCTTCATATTTACTGGAGATTGAGTGCTGATTGAGTAAGCATGACCTTAATCAGTATCAATACGCTCCTACCTTCCAAAGGGATGTTGAGGCCTGTGGCTGTGGAGGTCAAGGCCAAAAGCAGAACAAGCTGCAGGCTCCCCACCAGCCTCATCACCCTCCACTGGTTAATGGAGACAGTAGAGATCAGGAGGACGTGCTGATGCAGATCAACTGGTGTCACTTGGGATTTGTAAGGCACAGAGGACCTGGAAGAGTCAGAATAAGATTTAGTTTCTTTTAAATGGTCATAAGTCGACTAATTTAATTTGGGAATAAAAACAACAGTTTGACCAACAATGGTAAAATAAGAGCTCTACAAGCATCTGTTCTAATCACAGATGCAGTGCACAGAGGGAGAGTTGCTATGGGCTGTGAATAACTTAAAGCTTGGGTAGGCAAGCTGTTTTTTTTTTTTTTTGCATAATTGGGCAAAAATTCCATAATAACCTTTCAGTATATTGTAATTCAAGTGGTCTAAGAGAAAACTAGTGGCTCTGTTGTCAGGCTTTAGAAAATCTAGCCCGTGACGGGAGACTTTGGCCAATCACTTATTCACGTCATTTCAGAGCGGGAGTTCTACCTATTGCTGGTGTCTGGTACCTATTGGCTGTTCAACAAATGCAGATGCACGTGCACGTCCCTTCAGATGGTGGAGGCCTGATTCAATGGTGGAAAATCCTGCAGAAGCATTGACAAGAACTGCTTACACTGCAAAGCAGCCTCTCAGAGTCCCTCTGCTGCAGAAGCCCAGCATGATTATGATTGGTTTAAAGAAATACAAACAGGCCAGGGAGTTTTTTTTTTCCCCTATCCAGGAGTGAAAGCGCAGACACAGCGCTGTGGAGATCGGTCTGGCTATGTGAGATTAATATCAGCTAAATGTATTAGAGATGGAGATTAAATGTTGCTAATAGTTTAACCATCTGCTAACCGAAGCCAAAGGACCACAGCTGCGGCTAATCCAAGTTCATGTTTATGTAGCAAGAGCCGCGAATCACATGTCATCTCCAAGGGCTTTACAGGCCCACAAGTTTGCAAAGAAAACAGGACGGTAATTCTCATAGAACTGTCGCTATATAATGGCATCGGGATCACAATCAGGATTGGGATGATTGAAATGAATGACTGATACTCGTGAAAAATAGCTTTTCTATCCATAAACTATCAGTTGAAGGGGGAGATGGAGGAGGAGTCCACCAGGAGACTGGTACAGGTTACTGTATGAAGCATGTGCTCGTCTGGAGGGAGGGGCTTAGGACAGAGAGGAGAGAGCTGCAGGAGGAGGGCTCGATTTAAAAATTCAGGCTTTTTTTCCCCCGCCTTTTCCAGAAAACTGTATACCCCAGCTTTAAGGTGATTGAAAACAGGTCACTTTCATAATATGGCTGACTGCCAAGTGCATTTTTTTTTATTTAACCCATATTTAACCAGGTAAGACCCACTGAGACCAAAGATCTCTTTTACAAGGGCGACCTGGCCAAAAGTTACAGACAACAATAATCACAAGAAACATAGAAGAGACAAATGGAGAAAACCAGAAGGCAAATAAACTAGATCTGACAGCATAAAAACATGTCAAACTCATATATTCTGCAGTGTTTTTATGACAATCCAAATTAAAATATATTAAATATTCCTTCTGTTCTGTTTTGATAATTTCCTTTCAAATACGCTGTGCCTCAGGGTCAGAACAATGTTCGTCGTGATGTTTTGCAAGTAAATGTAGATTACCTGAAGGGCAGTTATTCAACGGATGTGAAGGTTTAGCACTCAGGCAGAACAATCACAAATCAGTAGTAGAGCGCAATGGACTAGATTATTTCAAATTAAATATGTATTTTTACTCTCATTAGAATAATCAAATTTCAGCTGTTTGCACTTTAAATATCATTGACTTTTCATGTATAAAAAAAGAAGAAACTTTGTACCGTAACAAGGCCCATCTAAGGAACCTAATGTATGCAAAATGTCCCATTGAGGACGCTAGCTATTTAGCGTCGGTTGTCCCTCATTGTTGTGATGTCGTAGCACAACACAGCACAACACTTGTCTGGAGATTACCCTTTGAACTGTCAAGGCTGGCTGGTTGCATCGCATGGCATGCTTACAGTAAACCCGACTGGCACAAAGCTGCTGTCTGCTACGATCGCTAGATCCAAGATGGCAGACTATAAATTGGACTAAGCCTGTCAGTATTTCACGGCTTAGTTCTCACAGTGCTGAGACTGTGGCGGCAGCACTGGCAATGCCAAATGGGTTCACCCTCTAGCTAATCCTGCTATCAGGAGAATGAAGGCGGGGGGCTCCGGCAGTCATACAGTACGCTGCTTAACAATGACTGAGTGCTACTCAGGGTTCTTCTAAGGACGCAAAGCTACATGTGTTGTCCCCTTCTTAGTGAGAAAGGTTAATGTGGTAATTGTTGGAGACCAGATGCAAGATTAAGCTGCTTGAATTTAGAATCAATTAAACAAATTGAGAGATTGCGGCAGAGTATTATTTGCGGGACTTTTTGCGATTATCTTCCACCGGACTGAATGGTAAACAAAGCTGGTTAGATGTTTGTTCCAGTGGAGTAAACATGCATTTTCATGTTGTAATGAAGCTGTAAGCCTCTCTCTTTGTATACTATAATACCCACACAGAGGCACACACACACACACACATGCACATGTGTGCTGTGCACGCCCGCACACACAAATACAGCTTTGCATTACAGACCACCTACAAGTGAGCAGAAGTAAAAACTTCAGTGACAGTGTTGTGATTTAAATCACAAACAGAAAACCACATCAGCCCAGCAGAGCAAACAGAGTCCTTGTTAGGTAGCAGTACAGGTAAATATTGGTCTATCACAGCCACATCGGTATCTATCGGTATCGGTGTATATGTTGTTTGTTTGATATGAAAACGGTTTAATGCAGAAAATGATGCTTGGGGTGATTTAGAAATGGTGTCATTATGTAGTTTGTCCAGCAGAGCGTGGTCAGCAATTGCCTGATACTGAACATAGAGTACTGATGTTTATTTAGCTATTTATTTAAAAATGTATTTATTTGTTATTTTCTCAGTGTTAATTTCTAGAAATGGTTGATGATGTAATACATTGTATGTATAATGTTAGAGCTGTGCTGGGCGGTATGACCAAAAATGTGTCAGTATTTTTTAAGATTCTGGCGGTTTTCACTCTATATAACAGTAATTTCTTTTACATGACTGGGCCTTATTATAGATTTAGTGGCTTATTCTACTGTCAAGGATACATAGAATATAAAAATATGCTGTTCCACCATGTAATTTTGTAAATGAACAGCTATTAGTGTAAAAAATGTTTATGTGTCACATCTGTTTTGCCCTGTTAAAGAGAGTTAGTTGTGGGTTATTAAGAGTTAAAAGTTATAACCATTAGTAAGAAGGGTACGCAGCTAATAGGGGTCTCACAGCTTGCTCCGACCGTAGTGTTAGTCACACCACCGTGAGCATTATTATATATTTTGCTGCCTATTGAAGAGTTACAGCAGTTGTTCAGCTATGCACGGTATGGCAGTATATGAAAAATGTATATCATCCAGGAAATTAAAACTTAAATATCATCGCTGTCAGGCAGAAACCTCATATCTCCATATTTTGCCCTTTTCATTTTTTTTTCATTACTTAATGCTTTTGGCCATCCTTTACTTCATCGAGTTTTACAAATATTTACCTAATGAAAAGTATATCAAAAAGTGATTTCATCTTAGGTAAATAACCCAATACAATGTTTTCAAATTTGCCTTTTTTCATTTCCTGAAAAGTAACATTTTTGGACATACAAGGTCATACAGCCTTCTGAGTACCTTTGCATAGTCATAATGGTGCTAAATCGGTGCACGATTCACACAGAAAAGGTCTATTTTCATTCCAGCTCAAAAATTGACTATATCGGTCGCCATAACGATAATAAGTTAATTTTTCCTCTCTTAAATCAGTATCGGTCTCAAAAATCCCATATCAGTCAGGCTGTAGGTAAGAGGCCCACAGCACCAATGAGATGAGAAGTGGGACCTTTTATCCAGATTTGTGTTGATCCTTGCATGCAGCACAACAACCACCAACTTTCATTCATGTGCAGCAAATCCACTGCCTGATGCACACCCGAAGAATCCTTGCGGGTTAGGCAGATTACTGGATGTTATATGCATGTGGAGCTCGGCAAACCTGCCACTTTAATGAAAACCCAAACAAAGCTGACAGTCAGTTTAAAAAGGCAAAATCTTTAGAGCGTAAAATGGGGGTGGAGTCCGTATGTAAACAGATAACAAAGCATTTGTTTTGGGAGTCGAGGGATCTATTACCTGAACACATGGCAGATCATAGCAACAAATCTGCAGGGATTGTGTTTCCTAAGCCAATAGTTGGCCCGGGCACTAAGAGTGTGACTACTACATGACTAATCCTTGCCACCACGCACTGTATACAATGACCCCCGCCCTTTCTTTAAACTCAAAGTTAGTTCAACCTCCCTTAGACAAACCTGCACCCCTACAGACTATGTAGCTGTAAAATAAAGAGTGCAAAGCAATGCAGACATTATCTGCACACACGTTATTCTACTCATATACAGTAAGTACAGAAAGGGACGAATGACAGCACACTTTTCATGAAGTAACCAATATACTTACTGGTTTTTGAGTCATTCTACATCTTAAGTCCACCTCTAGCAGAGGCCCAAGGCAGCTGCAACTACAAGTCCATTAAAAAAAGTACAGGACAGGACCATCGAGGGATCATTCCAACAACTCTCTCTGAACCAACATCTCTGACATGTCCTTCCTCCTCAACCTCACGTTGTTCCTCTCCCGGTGCACGGGCACGCCTCCCTGCCCGCCCCTCCACTCAAGCGGCTAAAGGAGCGACAGGAGACTCGCTGAAGTGACATATGTCGCCAAAGCCTCTCACTTGGCAAAGAGGCTCTCTAAGCCTGTGACAATGACTGGGACAAAGCCTGCACTGCGGGGCTACTCACTGAGCATTAAAGAATGGGCGGAGAGGAAGTACAGGCATGTCTCTCACTCTCTTTCTCTCACTCTCTCTCCCTTTTTTCCCTGGATCCCTCCATCCTGCCCTCCAAAAACTATGCACGCCCATTTACACCCAGCTCCGTCTCAATGATTTTAATGCAATGTGTCTTAGCTCCACTGAAAAGAGAAGGGAGTCATCTTCTCTCAGAGGAGCAGAGCTTTTGTGTACTTTTCATTTCCACGCACTGCTCCGGGGTAGTGATAGATGGAGGCACGCATGCCTGAAATAGACATGATGTTCTTGATAGCAGGCTGCTAGGATCTTTATGATTTGGCTTTTTCCTTTCTATTTTCTTTCTTGTAAAGTTTTTGCAAGAACAGTTTGTTATCTGGAGGTGTGTAAAGAAATGATTCTTGTTTAATCTGGATTTCTCCTGAAGTTATTCAAACAACTTAAATACCCCTTTTATGCACAGGTCTCTGGATGTTATCTATATGTAATTCTCTCAATAGGCCCTGTTTATATTGCGAAGAGTAAAGCAGGGATCTGTGATACATACAGGTGGCTCAACAATAGTCGCCGTTCTGAGTTTAAAGTGTTTCCAGATCTGTATTGTATTTCGGAATAATGGAGATTGTATCTACAACATTATTTTCTGAGCCTAATGGAGACATAATGACCGCAATGCTCACACTGCCCTGCAGGGTAATCCAACCAGCAGGAAAAAGAGTTGACATTCACAGCCCAGTGTATTAAAGCCTGAAATTAGGTAGTGCAAGCTCCCTGCGATGAACTATTCTAAAGTGAAGAATGGCAGACTAACGTTTTAAAGAAAGCTTTGGTGAGCAGTTCTTCTGGAGGGAAGACAATCTTAACTGCATTTACTCAGCCTAGTAAAGACATTAAAAAAATCAATCCAAAATTCAATCTTGCTTTTGTGTTTATTTATGCTGCATTCATGTAGTGTTGGAATAATTGGAGAAAGGAGATTCTGAATGGAAAAATCCACATGAACACCCCCTCAAGTAGGATCAACAACTCGGAAAGCCGGCGAAACTTTTGGTACACGACTTTCCGAGTTGACGTCATGTTATGCAGAAACATGGCAGACAAGATTAAATGTGGGGTTGATGGTAAGAAACAATCAATTCACATCATCAACTCTTTTTCTCACATGTTTTAGGTTGTAACCGTGAGTTGCTGTCCATGTAGAGTGACTTAGATTAGTTAGAAAAGTTATTTATTAGCATTAATAGGTCAGATAAAGCAATGTTTTAGTGGTTTTAGGGAAGGTATACTGGTGCAGCAACAAGTCTGCACAGACTTTGCTCTTTGTTGTAAAAAGGCAAATACTGGAAACTGCTATCAACATGTTTAAATTCTCTGAGCAATAAAATACAGCACATCTTCTTTGTAGCATCCATGTTGTTTCCACATGAACACACTAAAGTCGGAAGAACGGCATCTCAACTTGGGAAATGGGAACGTCCGAGGAGCATGTGAATGCTAAAAAAAAAGCAATACTTTTTCTTTTTTTTAACTTTTAAACCAGTGACTGATTCAGACTTGCCTGCAATTCACTGAAGTCATTGTGAGTGCAGAATGGCTGGACATAATTACGCAGTCCATTTAAGACAGTTGTCATCACTTTAAATGGGGCTTTTCTGTTTAAGAGAGCATTGCTTCTGTAAACATAGAGAAACAAACCTTAGAGGCAAAGCCTAATGCACTTGCATGTTCTCTCAAAGAGCATGTGCACAAAAGCTGTAGCATGGTCAAACACACATCGTCTGGTCTGTGTAAATATACACACAGAGTCGCCTGGCTGTATGTTGTGGGAACAAGTTAGTGCAAGACTCAGGAGGAGATTCAACATAATCGATGCTTAAGTAATCTTTCGTGATATATATTTTATGATAACATACAGTATGTTCACTTACATATTTCAAGAGCTAATGATTAGTTGATCGACAGAAAACGATCATCTTTTCAGTCGTTTTTCAAGCAAAAATGCTGAACATTTGCTGGTCCCAGCCTCTGCAGTGTAAGGACTTCCTGTTTTATATCATTGGAAACATAATGTTTTGGGGTTTTGGACTGTTGGTGGGATAAAACGAGACATTATACTCTGAAAAACTGTGATGGACATTTTTTTACATTTTCTGTCACTTTATAGACCAAACGACTAATCAATTAATCGAGAAAATATTCGTTGCAGCCCTCTATATTCCTGACCTGCCACATCAGAATGATGATGACAATTTCTCCTTTCTCTCTGTGTCGAAATATAAGACAACTCAATTGGGTGTGTAATTTTGAATTTTGTGGACATTTGTCATTTGATATGTTTTGTGTTTAGTCTTTCATCTATTTGTCATGGAAACCATTACAAGCAATTATTGTACAAACATAGAATAATGGTCAGGGACTCACACAAGGGGGGACCAAACAAAAGAGAATGGACAGGACTTTGCCAAGTGTTTTCAGGGTCTTTCTACTCATGACCAGTTTCATTGTGCTTGTTAAATTAACGTGAACGCTAAAACAAACGAGAGACAACATCATTTGTGAATTCCGAATTCACGTCTCCACCGACATCTCAGTCCCCCGTGGTGACTAACTGAAAAGGTTGCCCCGCCCCGTGCCTTTGTCATGATGCGTTTCCTTCCTGCCTCTGGTGTTTTCTGATAATTACAAGTCCTTTGCTACGGCTTTATGCAAAGCTCGCAAATACATAGCAATTACAAAATACCTTCCAAACAAACTTACGAACAGCATGGCATGATACAACAACAAAAGATGACTGGGTTAAAATATCTGTAAACATATATGTACGTGTGTGTGTGTGTAATCAAAGTAAGGACGGAAGGTCACCAAGACACACCTAAGTATGTGCGTGCGGTAAATCTATTACAACAGCAGCTAAGGTTGTGACCCATTCATGATTCCATTACATCCTTAAACATTGTTTGAAATCACAATAGAAAAGATTTCAGTGAGTGTTACTGTAAGCCACGCTGCTCTATATTAGACACTTCACACAAGCAGACATACGACTGCAGACACAAAAGATACATATAATGACAAGGTTTGCTGTCAACATAGACAATGGCTGCAATGATGGATGACGTCTATAAAAAGCCAACAAATACTAGAGTGCTTTGGCAAAAAAAACGAAACACCTTCTCCCCTTGTTTACTTTGTTTAACTTTCTGTTAAAATGCAGGGTGTTAAACAAATGTGACGCCTCTGGAAACCTCTCATGCCGAGTTATGCAGTGAAAACTATTTCATTGATCTACAGAAGAGCAAAACCACATGCAAAAGAATAATAGTCTTGAGGAACATGTTTGTGAATGTATGCCACGCGACTAGCTTCTGCGATTATTACTTGCACAGCTGATACGGTTACCATCTTTGCTATGTGAGTGACACAAGTCGCCAGATGTTGACTGATAACTTTTTGTGAGGCAAATACCATCTCTTCATCTACGCTTATTATCTAGGCTTCTTTCACAATACTGTGTGATTGCTCTGCTTATCTGTAGATGACAGAAGTCTCACTTACTATAATCATGTTTGCACAGAGATTAAAACAACAAATGCACTGAACTAATACCAACATCAGGGGAATTCCTTTAAATTCCATTAAATGTTATGGCCTACTCATTCAGGACAGTAATCAACTCTTCTTCTTCAGTTTTTTTCTGGACCGATGAGGAGAGGCCAACTTTTGGTGGTTTAAAGATTTCTCAAAACAAGTTTAATATATGCAGTATAAGCCTCTGGGACATACCATGTGGGCTTAACAGCCTATTTTATCCATGTTTCCCTCTAAACACACGAAGGTTTTAAGCTATGTCATAACATAACAATGGCGCTTACCTCTAAGGTCAACGCGTCGACTTAATGGTGCAGTAATGCGTGCCTTGTCTCTGTTTCCGTCCCCCGAGCACTTCAACAAGCTAGTAATCATGTAAGCCTGGAATTCACACAAACAGCTCTCTGACACATCAAACACATCCACATCAAACCTGTGCTTCCAGTATTATGTCAAGCGCAGGAGTTCTAGTCTATACTTTTACATTGTATACAAGCAAAACAGGTTCAAGTCAAAAGCGTGTAGCAGCTCATATTTCAACAACAAATACATTGGAAAGCACTAACCCTGCTGTAACCTTTTATTTCATACTTCACTGGCATGTGATTTATTTAAACCTAAACACACCCTGGTTTATACTCTTTGCCTGGGAGTAATCACGACAACACATTTGCTTTGGAAATTTAAGACCATCTTGCGATGGGATCATACTCGCCGCGACACCAAATCGGGCCAGAGATGTTAAGTGTGTGTATCTTATTCTCTTCTCGTTATTGGGCCAGGGGCGTAAAGTG
Source organism: Heterobranchus longifilis (assembly GCA_028570985.1). Classification (NCBI taxonomy): domain Eukaryota; kingdom Metazoa; phylum Chordata; class Actinopteri; order Siluriformes; family Clariidae; genus Heterobranchus; species Heterobranchus longifilis. The sequence goes on along the minus strand of JAOVVB010104695.1, from coordinate 390 downwards.
GGGGAGCCAAGGCCACTTGGCTCGGACCACACCCAATTTGATTTCAACTACAAACAAAGGTTCGTGACTTCAACTTGCATGGTTGTGACGCTATTGCGATGACAAATCTGTGTACAGACAGATAATTACTTGGCAAAGTATTCGAAACCGCATCTGTGTTAGTTCCTGCTACAGTAAGTGACACTCACACAGGTTCACAAGGTGAAAACAATACCAGTGTCGCTGCCACGGCTGGTAAACATCACATTTGGAGGTCATTAAAAGCATGCTCATTCAGCTCTCACCACAGAACAGTGGTTCCATTCCTGCACCCTTTAATGTAAACGTTACTTTTGGAAGTTTGTCGAGGTGTGCCGCTCGTTTAAGTGCCACCAAGCTTTGAGTGTTTCC
>JAOVVB010104677.1:2500-12954 GCA_028570985.1 Heterobranchus longifilis | reverse complement strand
ACCTTGCTTTTAAAAATTGGATCAAACCAAATAAAAAATAGTGTAAATCTTATTTACAGAGAACATGATTTTTAATGGCGTGCAGCAATAAAACATTCTGTTATCTCCCTCGTTTTTTCATAGGGTGTTTTTGAACCATTCTTAGTCTGGCCCCTCACCTGAGACCAATTTGCCATGGGAGACCCTATCAGGAGCACCAGGCTCCAGACAACACAGCTCTCAGGGTCATGGGGACACTCAAACCTCTCCACCACGGTAAGGTGATGGTTCCCGGAGAGGCATTTTTTTTTTTTTTTTTTTTTTTTTTTTAATATATATAATTAGGACCACATTTACCTTGCTTTTTAAAATTGGATCAAACCAAAATAAAAAAATTTAATGGCATGCAGCAATAAAACATTCACAAATGTGGGTTAAAGAGAGACATGGACCAACATTTGAAAACTTGACTGTACAACCAATAACTTAATAACGACTAAAATACAACAATATAAATACAGGAAATGTTTTTTTTTTTTTTTTTAATCTTTGGAGATGTGGGAGAAACCGGAGCAGCCCGGAGGAAACCCGTTTATAAAGTCATGAGGAGAACATATAAACTCCACACAGTGAGGTGACAGTGTTATCTACTGCACCACCATGCCCCTAAACAGACCCAGAAAATCAGGTCTTCTGTGAAGATGGTCTGTTGACTTGCAGTGGGTCCGAGATGCCCACATTGCTGTTCTTCTTCAACTTTTCTGGTTTCTTTATCCCCAGAAATTGTTGGGTCTTTTTCCAGACGGAAGCATTTTTCGTTGTCTCTGGAAGTTTCTCCTCTGAGACATCAGTCTCCTCCATGGGTTCGGGAGCGAATTCAGGAGCGGGTTGAGGAGCAAGTACATGAAAAACAGACTCCTGTTGCTTACATGACTTCATCTTCTCAGTCTTGGTCTTGAGCTCCGCAGATATCTCGAGGTTTAGTGCAATCTGAGTGTTGAGGTGAGTTCTCAGATGGTGTAGCTGTTTTTGCAAAAAACTCTCATTGGCGATCTTGTTTTCCTTAAGGAATTTGACCTCTTTCGCCATATTTTCACGGAGGGTGTCCTGCTCTGCCCTCACGTCCTGGATGAGTTGCCGGTCTGCGGACTCGGCGGGAGCCTTGATTTCTTTGTCGAGCTCACACTGAAGGAAGTTATCCTGCTTTCTGGCGGTGAGGACATCCGCTTCATATTTTTGGCTGAGCTCACGGTGGGACGCTTTGGTCCTCTGGAGTTCTTCCTGGAGAAGCCAGTGGTTCTTGTCTTTTTCCAGCTGCTCTGCCCTCAAGCCCTGAATCAGTTGCAGGTCTGCGGACACCCTGTCTGCATGAGCCTTGATTTCTTTGTCGAGCTCACACTGAAGGAAGTTAGCCTGCTGTCTTGCGGTGAGGACATCCGCTTCATATTTTTGGCTGATCTCATGGTGGGAAACTCTGGCCTTCTTGAGTTCTTCCTGGAGAAGGCAGCTCTTGTCTTTCTCCTTCTGGAGTTCAGCCGCAAACTTCTCCTGGCTTGTTATATGCGCCACTCGCCGCTCTTCATAATCTACAAGAAGTCTATGCTCATAACGCTCACAAAGTGCAGCTCTAATGCAGTCTGTCGACGCTATTAAAAACCAACATTAACAACCGTCTCCCACACAGCCATTCGCAGTTTCACTTTCAAGTCTCGAAAGAATTTATTGTGGCTAAATATTTTATTCATAAATGTCGTTTAAAAAAAAAAAAAAACTAGACCTATATTTCATGCACATTTAAACGAGATTATTCTATATAAAAAACAAAATGTTAAATGTAAAAAAAAATAATTTAAAAATTTAAAAAATGGAAAAGCCCTATGTTTATATTAATATTTGTGTACTTTAATTCCTAACTGACCTCTTGCATTTTGTTTTGTCTTTATTTTCTTTTTTCTTTTTATTCCTATCTTATTTTTATTTATTTATTTATTTTTGTTTATTGAATATCGCTGCGCAGTTATACTAATATTGTAAATTCTATTATATTGGGATGTGAATTGTGCCTTTTCTGATTGCACAAAAACTTCCACGTCTCTTCTTTAAAGGTAACACATCACCTGCGTCATTAGTGTCCGCGTGACACCGGGGGGCGTGCTGTAGTTTCGTTTCCTCCAGCTGCTCGTGTGTTTGTTTAGGTTTCGTTTTCCGTAGCTCACAGCACTTTGTGTCCACGTTAGGTTTCGTTTTCTGAGTGTAATCTTAAAATGAGCTGTCGGAGAGGCTCAGTGACAACATGTTTTCATGGGGAGAGGACAGTCAGCGGGGCTTTCGCCTCAAAGATGGCTCACATATCGAGGGTCCTACAACTGATGGTGACATAGTTCATCATTTAAACTTCAGTTTTCACATCACGGATCTGTCAGCAGGACACAGTGTGCTCGCTTTCGTCAAAAGTAACGGCAACTCGTTCATCATCCGCACACATGAGAGCAAAGACGGGAGCAGAGTCAGAGGAAAACAGAGTGAGTATCTTATTCTGTTTCTGTCTGATGTAAAACACATTAACTCAACCTCTCTTACTTACAAAGCTCGTGCAAAAGCCTTCTTATCTGCAGTAATGATGACATATATAACCAGACCTGTGTTGTTTCTCAGAGTTTGTGAAGTGCAAAGAGAAGATTGAGGCTGTGAGTTGTGGTGATGATGTGGTCACACTGCTGTCTGACAGAGGAAAAGTCCTCAGTGTGGACACAAGTCACACTTACATACCAAGGTAAGGAGCAAGCCCTGCATTTAAAATGTTTCTTAAGTAAAAGTATGTAACTATAATCAGGAATATGTAGTTAAAGAGCCACTATCGTGAAAATCAAGTTTTTAACCATGTTAAAATGTCTACATGGTGTTTTTTTGCTACATGACATATGAGTGAAATGAGAATGAAACACCATGGCAGTGTGCCAATAACAGTCTAAAAAAATCCAGATTCAGACAGACAGGTTTTATGACATCATATGTAGCTGTGGTGGGCGGGGCTTGAGGCCAGATCCAGAATTTCTTAATGAGGGATACAATACGATATACTTTATTGTCCCCATAGGGAAACTTGTCTTGGACTCAAAATGCTGCATACATATAGCTGCCTCCATGAAACAAACAGCAAAAAACAGCACACACTGTAACACAACAGCACATACTGCAACACAACAGACACACTGTAACACAACACACACACTGTAACACAACACACACACTGAAGCACATTACAACCATAGATTACACATATTGCAAATTACCCATACTGCACCTACACACAACCAGTAATAGGAACACCATGAAGCTATTGTAAACCCCATAGGGAGAAGAGTAGATGCACTTCCAGCCCCTTTTCAGAGTTAAAAAAAAAAACCATGTGGGAAAACCATGTTAAACAAAATATTGATCATATCAGAGAATTTTTACACACAAAAAAGTGAACTATACTCAAAATTATTTAAAGGAAAAACAGTAAATCCTCACATTTATTATGCTGGGACCATACATTTGTTGTTATTTTTGCACGAAAAATTACTTATAAAAATAACAAATAATAACAAATTAATTTATTCAGTAATTTTATTGACTAATTGATCGTTTCAGTTGTACTTGTATGTGGGTAGTTTAATTTATAACAAAGCACCATATTTTACAAGCTCTTTGTTTGTTTTGTTAATTTGTAAAGTAACTAATTAGTAGTAGAAGAAGAAGAAGAAGTAATAGCAGTCATAACTAGTAGCTGTCAAATAATTGTAGTGAAATAAAAATAATAATATTTCCCTTTGAAATGTAGTGGAGTAGAAGTAGAAAGTGGCATGAAAAGAAAATACTGAAGTAAAGTACAAATACCTCAAATTTGTACTTAAGTGCAGTACTTGAGTAAATGTAATTAGTTACATCCACCACTGACTAAAGTTATGCTGTCAATCAGTGTCCTGAATTTACAACAAAATGTGTAAAAAGGTGCAAAATGTTGGAGATTTTGAATCATGTCACTTAAAAAAAAAATCTTTTTTTAATTTTATTGTACAAAACCTTCTCTTGGATTTAGGGCTGCACGATATGAGGAAAATATCTAATTGCAATTATTTTCAGTGATATTGCAATTTGCGATATAATTCATGAAATCGGAGGGAATGAGCATTTTTTTCATCATTATTCTCATTTTCATTGAAAAATATATCAAAATTATTTTTGCGAGGATCTGTATACCAAACAAGTCTGTAGAATATGATTTGCAGGTCGGGACATCTCTGCAGCATCACAATACCTCATTCAAAATGGTATTTTGATATTTTTGCCTGAACAAAAATTGCGCCCTCCTGAAATTTGGATATTGCACAAGTCTGTTTTGTGATTTTGATCAAATTCAGATTAATTGTTAGAGCCCGACCAATATGGGATTTTTGAGACTGATACAGATTTTAGAGGGAAAATTCACAGATTACCGATATTGCGGCAGATACAGTGAATTTTTGATAATTTGTATTTTATGAAAATACACATTTTCTATGTTGATTTTGCACCGATATGACTATGCAAAGGTACTTGGAAAGGCTGCTTTCCTAAACAAATAACTTAATTAAAATAATATTGAATATTATTATACATTATACATACAATGTATTAAATTGTCAAACTGTTGTTTGAACTGAAATGAACACTGAGAAAATACAGAATACATAAACATATAATACATAGCTAAATAGTATCAGTCAATTACTGAACATTTAGATAAAGAACTACATAATGACACATTTTCTAAATCACCCCAAGCATTTTCTGCATTATATGTTCTGTAAAAAAGGTTTTAATATCAGCACATATCGGACAACATGTATACCAATCCCAATAGATATGTCTGTGATAATATTGGTCGAGCGATATATCTGTGCAGATATATAATTGCAGCCCTACTTTGATTCATGCTCGTTTCTGTCTCTTGTCCTCAGGCCTGTGGAAGCTCTGAGTAACATACCAGTTTCTCAGGTTGCTTGTGGGAACCAGCATTCAGTTGTCCTGACCAAAGGTAAAATAAAGTGTCCAATAAACTGCTACAAATGCTCAAGCTGAAAGGAGGATCTAATACTGGCATCATTCAGATTGGTTTGGTTTTATGTGCCATGAATCAGCGATATTTATGTCTAAGCTTTCTGCCTCCACCCCAAACAACGTATTCTCATGAACGGGTTCATATGATATCTTACCAAAACGCATGCACAATGGTTCGTATGATATCTTACAAAATAGGACCCTTCTGTTTAATGATGTGAAACGGTCGCACGATCACTGTTTTAAACATGAGACAGTTGCTGTTTCAAACCAAGCGGCAACCTCCAGGGCTGAAGAATGAAGACTGCAAAAACTGCAGTTCCTCAAATGTCCATTTGAGGCTGGCTCCAAAAGCGAGTCAATTCCCATTGACCTCCATGTTAAAATGCCCAAATTAACAGCAAAAATAAACATGTTTACAGCCTGGTACAAAAAAACAAAAATTTTTGGTCTCTAGCTAATTTCCCCGCTCTTGTTCCACGCTCCACCTCTTTGACCGTTTTTGGAGTAGCCGGGAGTTAGGCGGGAGGGGGCAAACACTATCTGAAAATTGTTACATGGTATGCCTTTAACTTTTGCATTGAAGAAAGTATAATATCCACCAGTGGCTGAGACCAGATGTCAGGAAAGTGTTTGAGAGAGCAGATTACAGTATATCGAGCTGACACAGTTACGGTGACTTCTCCGCAGATGGTCAGGTGTACACGTGGGGCCAGGACTCCAGGGGCCAGCTGGGTCTGGGAAAGAGGAAGCCCGGCGCCAATTCACCCCAACACCTCCGATCTCTGTCAGCGATGCCCCTGGTCCAGATCGCTGCAGGGGGAGAGCAGAGCTTCGCCCTCTCTGTCTCTGGAGGTGTGTTCGGTTGGGGCAGGAACGACTGTGGACAGCTCGGGCTGGGACACACAACAGGTACTGTAGCAGCAAGTTACATTTCTGTTTGCTTCGCTTGAATTTGTATTCACCTTGTCTGTTTTTACATACCTTTAAAGGTGCTATGTGTAACTTTTTACATGTATGAATAGTTTCTTATTGCTGTTGGGTGAAAGGCTTGCAGTTTAACCTAAAAAAAATTAGACCTTCCCCGACTTTCTCAGCTGCATATAACCACCGCAGCAACTAGTTTGCTGGTCTGGTGGGGAGTCTAGGCGGTCCGGGTACAGACTCTGGTGGCTTTGGAGTTTGAGCTGGCCGGCGTTAAGGTGCTAAAGCCTCTAGCCAGGCTCCGATCTGCGGGCTGTGTGTAGCGGAGGTACAGTGTTGTGGTGATGCAACAAACCCCTTTCCCCCCCGGTGCTAATAAAGAGGAAACACTGACCTGAAACATATTGTGATATTGTGGTTCTAGCTGGCTAATGTGTGCTAACTTTAGCTTGCTTGCTAACAGGGATGAATTGCTAGTTAGCTAACGTAGCATAACACTGTCCTGGGTGGATAACTCATCCAGACGGCCGGTAAGTTGTCTGTTTTTCCGTTCATAAATTATTTCATCAGATAACGTTACGAAGAAACTAATGGCAGATCCATGCAGTGTAGCTAACTTACAGCTAGCTGGCTAACCTTAAGCTTGCTGGCTAATGTTAGCACTAGCAGAATACTATCTAGCCTGGCGTGCTTACCAAACAGTGCAGGGATAAAGCCTTACTTCCTGTCTGCACAGGAAGTCTGTGTTCCCATTCCCAAAGTCCCACCATTACGAGAAGCAAACAACAACCTCCGAGTCGTCAACCTACACGCTAAAAACGACAAGTTTTGAAGATTTGGATCGTGCAGTACGGCAGGCCTGCTCTGTTCTTTCGGTGAATGATTGTAAAGATATACAAAGAATATTTTTACATCATTTTCGTGGAGGTGTTCGAGCGAAACGGGTTCCCTTCCGACACAGAGGCACCGTCGGGGCGTGGCAAGGACGATTGTGATTGGTTTAAGGAAATACAAACAGACATGGAAGTTTTTTTTTCATTATCCAGGAGTGAAAGCACATTCGATTCAGGCATGGACACAGCGCTGTGGAGATCTGAGTCTAAATACTAACTGAGTGGATATGTTAGTTAGCTGCCTTTGTATTGTATCAACATGATGACGATCAATCACGTTCAGTCTGTACGTCACTGTTGTGTTGTGGGCGGTATATGCTCAAAGTGATGCAGACTGCAGTTCACCTAACGGCCACAGGTGTCATTAATAACAAGGGTTTTCTGGAAGTTACACACAGCACCTTTAAAGATGCATTTTACAAGCAATAACAATACAGTAGTAGCATTTAGAATGTTTACATACTATTTACATGACATATATGTTATGCTTTCTACAGACAGACCTATACCAACTCCTGTTCATTGTCTGAACATGAAGAAAACTATTCACATTTCCTGTGGAAAGGACCACGCTGCCGTTTTGACAAAGGTTAGATTTGCACTCTTTCCCCACTCGTTCCTGACTTCTTACATTTTTGTGTACCGTGTTACTAGAAGTTGTAACCACTAACCCAACACATTTTATTGCTGGTAAAAAGTGCTTTGTATTAACTAGACAGCAGACTTTATAAATAAAATATTTCTAATTCACTCACTAAATAACACCCATATACAAAGGCAATGATGGAATAGGTTTTACATGGTTCTGTAAACCAAAGAATCTTTGATTTAATCGACTGATCGTTAAATGTTTCTCCACACAGAATCATGCAAAAGCACCTCTTTAAATCTTGTGTTTACCAGAGATGTGCTCATAAGTATCTTGATAATAATAATAATAACAATAAGAAGAAGAAGAAGAAGAAAGCATAAAAAATAACTAATCGAATTAAACCTTAGTTGACTAAGAACAAAAAGGTATTGCTTGGATGAATTGGATCCATGGTTAATATAAAAAATATTTATGAGTGCAGCTTAAATTTAGAGAATTAGATTTACCCTGGGTTTCATAGCAAAAAAACCCAACAAAAAACAAACATTTATTAATAGATTGATTTTTGTGAAGAAGAAAAAAAACATATACTAACTTCTTAGATTGCCACAGATATCTAAAAAAGTGGGATTTTAAAAGGTAGTTCTGATGTTCTGAAGTGGGCTTATATGAGGTACTTATGTATTACCTACAGTAGATATACACTGACTATGGATAAGTACCTCATACAGCCCCACTTAAAAAAATCCAAACTATCCCTTTAAACTATGGTTGTGCGGTTGCTTCCTCAGAATGGTGCAGTGTTTACGTTTGGCTCCGGTCAGTATGGACAGCTCGGACACAACTCGTTCAGCGATGAACTACGACCTCGGCTTGTTGCAGAGCTCTGGGGGGCAAAGGTCACCAAGATTGCATGTGGACGGTACAGTACAAAACACAATTTCACTCGTATTGCACACAAATACTGCAAGAGGCCTGGAAGCTGCTCCAGTGTCTACAAAAACCTACAAAAAACATTGAAACTGGTCAATTTTATCCACAAGTCAGTTCTCAAGGACTCTATTATGGACCTTCTCACTGATACATGCAGCTGTTTCCTGACCCACTAATATTCCCTACCCCTTGTCTGCTTACTGTTGTGTCATGTATGTTCTTGCTCTTTTGCTGCTGCTGTTTTTGTCTGTACTGACTGTGTATACAATTCATGTTCTGCTGTGTGTTGCCTGATGCTGCTGCTAGCTACCTGCAAGAATCTTGTGTGCTTGTGAGACTGTTTTTCCTTTTATGTCATGCTTGTTGTGTTTGTATGTAAGTAGTGAATGTGTTGAAAATATCTGGATGTGTTCTGGGGTTGTCATGATACCAGAATTTCTAAGGTAGATAGCAATACCCAGGAAAATATTCAATATTCAATACCATTTTTGATACCACAGGGGGAAGAAATAACAACATATTACTTTTTTTTAAATAAACAATATTTTGAAGTTGTCTAAAGTTTGTTTGTGCAAAATAAACTTTTCTGTAAAAGACAACAATATTTTTAAACTGTCTTAAAGTAGTGCAAAAAAAAAAAAAACATACAAAAAAAACACAAACTGTGTAAACAGGGACCTGATCCATGCATAAATACTCTAAATACCGACCTCCCTGTGTGTGTGTGTGTGTGTGTGTGTGTGTGTGTGTGTGTGTGGCTGGTGTTGATATATTCGATACTGTTGCAAATTAATATTATATCCATTTCAAATTTTTAGTATCGAGTAAGTACTGAAGTATCGATATTTCTGACAACCCTAATGTGTTTTGCTGTCTTTTAAACTTTTACATTTTAATTATATTTAGCCCCTGCCCCCCTCCCTCAAGAGGCTTTGCCTTTTGCCAGGCTGCCACTGTAAATAAGAATGTGTTCTTAATGACTTGTCAAATAAAGGTTGAAAAAAACAAAACAATGAAAACTATATTTTTAAAAAAGTAGCCAATCAAAGTATATTTACGTCTCTGTTGACATTAAAGAATGTGTTTGTAATATATCCCCTACTCAGACATCACACATTGGTGCTGACAGACTCAAACAGGGTCTACTCCTTCGGGTGTGGAGAGCAGGGGCAGCTGGGACATGTAGGAGAGAGTCCGACTGTGCCGCTGCCGGTTCAGCTGCCGCAGGGTAACTACATTTCTAAAACAAGTGAATTAAATCATATAAATGGTGACACAAAGGAGATTACACTTTTATTCTATTATTATTCCAGGCACCGCTGATGATCCTAAAATTCAGAACATCTTCGCAGGAGGAAACTGTTCGTTTGCGACGTGCGCGTCTAATGAGGTACCAACACAAATACATCCAGTACACACCGTGATGATCGGGGGTTTAATCATGTGAACACCAACTCTGCTCGTTTATTTGGCAGGACATTCCTGAGGAGGCAAACACCGACAGTGTCAATAATGTAACACAGCGTTGTCTTGACGACGTGATCGACAAATGGACCTCCGAATGTGATCCAAAGTCATGGAAAAAGATAAAACAGTAAGTAGGACACATTTGCAGTTTTCAATATGTACTTTGTTAAATAGCCTGATGTTTTCTGACGGTCGTTGGCTGAAATTATTCATTTGGATCTAAAGCTATTAACACTATTTTCTCAGTGCAGTGGACTAAAAATAGGGCTGGGCATTATGGACGACATCTTCTATCCTGATATGGGTCATTTCATATCTCGATAATGATGTATATCACGATATAGCATGTTTTCTGGTAATTTAATAAATATATAGTCTATATGAAATAATCACATGGCAAAGTCTATTTTGTATACTTTCAATATTTCTCATTTAATTAAGAAGTTTAGTACAAAATGAATATTTCAAGTGAATTATAGATACAATTATATTTGTTTTTCCCGCTATACACTATTTACATGCATGCACACAAATACAGACTACACAGTAACTTAACTACACTGGGGTTTTAGGGAATTTGA
>JAOVVB010104667.1:0-12955 GCA_028570985.1 Heterobranchus longifilis | reverse complement strand
TTGAGTAAATGACCTCCTGTGAGCCCCGTCTCTCTCTCTCTCTCTCTCTCTCTGCCCCCCCGCAGTCTACCTGTTCCTGGGTCTGATGATGATGTTCCTCCTGCTGCGCACTTTCCACAAAATGGCCGACCTGCACGGGCTGACCACCTTCCTGCAGCTGCCGCGCTGCGAGGAGTCCGACCTGGACGAAGACAGGGAGCCCATCGTGGAGGACAAACACGAAGACGAGAAGCCGACTTACCGGAGAGAAAAAGAGGCGATCAAGCCCCTGGAGTCGGGATCGCAGCCCTCGTACAACACCATGAACACGGGCTGATCCGCGGCGGGCGGAGGGAAGGAAAAGAAGCTCTACCTCTGGCACCCAGACTGGTGGGCTGAATCTGAATTATTCTCTTAATTTTTTCATTTTGTCTTCTTTATGTTACAAACATCCAGAGGAGAGAGCAGAATAATAATTGAGATTTAAGATTCAGTCTTTATGAGAGGACCGCCAAACAGTTACGAGTGGTTACTACGCCGCTTTCTGCACATATGAAATGACTATTGACTACGGCAACCCGCCTGGGATAAAAGACGTGATAACACATGTTCCTTTTCCTCCTCAACACTGGTGTGTTCACCGCACTGCTGCGTTTACAGCCTCAGGATATCACACGACGGGCTCCGAGCACCAACTCTTGATACACGGTCGGTTGTCTTCACGTCACTTGTTTTTGTCATGCATGCATTTTTTTTTTGTCATGTCGCTTTATGTGTCACAGGTTTGGGTTGCGAGTCGAGGACTAACACAATCTGTGGATGTACTTGTCATTTCAACTTAAAAAAAAAAAAAATCTTTTACACCTTTAACTGCATTTTTTTATTTGGGTGCAAATGTTCAGCTCCTTCTCTTTATATTTCACATCACGGCCAAAACACCTCCAGACCGTCCAGTCATATTTAAAGCCAGAGTTCAGCTTAAAGGGATAGTTCGGATCTTTTGTGGGTTATATGAGGTACTTATCCATACTCAGTGTATTACCTTCAGTAGATGGCGGTTGGCACGCCCCCAGTTTGGAGAAACAGATGGAAGAAAAGCAAAGTACTGCAGAAAAACGCACTTTAGCCACCTATAAATAGGCCCGCATATTAAAAAAAAAGTAAATATCAATTTAAGTGCACGCTATATTTAGAATATTTTACCACTTTACCCTGTCGTCAGACAACCTTTTCCTTTGGCACTACATTTTCTCGACCGTAGAACGTTCGTATTCCTACGCCTAAGCACAACTGTTGCACGCACTTTTATTACGCCGCAGATCAGATGTTTGGGTCCGTTTTTCTGCAGTTTATGGAATAAACAAATACAAGAAAATAAAAATGAGTGATCATGACGTCATCGACAAAATGTCGTTCGCTGTGGAGACGAGAGGAAACATTTAACGAGCGTACGGAAGAAGAACTTTTGCAGAGGGAGCAGGAACGGGCGTATGAATATGGATGTCCTACGGTTAAGAAAATGTAGTGCCAAAGGAAAGGGCTGTCTGACGGCAAGGCGGAGCAGTGAAAATATTGTAAATATAAAGTACACTTAATGTTTGAAACTGTGTTTTTCTGCAGCAGCCCGTCCACAGCAGTACATTGCTTAGCTTCCGTGGGCGTGCCGACCGCCGTCTACTGCGGGTAAATACACTGACTATGTAAGTACCTCATACAGCCACACTCCAAAAAAAATCTGAACTATCCCTTTAACTCACTTTTGCACCACTTGAATGCAGCATCATAAGCTTGAATGATCACAACTGCAGTGAAATGAGGCCGATGTTAAGTCGAACGCACGAAATCAGATTTCCTGTGTGAAAGTAGTGACTTTCCTGTCGGGGTCGGCGGAGCACTGTTTGCCTCAGGACCGTGTGCTGTCCTCCTTTATGGTGCTGCCCCCTGGTGTCCACATGTATGTAGCACGGCATGTTACTCCACCTCCAGAGCAGCAGCAGTAAATAGGGTCAAAGGGTTGGAATCGAGGGACTGAGGAAAAGGAAAAAAAAAAAACAGTAAATAAAGTGTTGGAAAAAAGTGATTTTATTTCAATGGAAAAGCAGACGTTGCTTGTTGAAAACACGACATGTGATTTAGAGATCATGAACACTTGAAATGCACTTTAATGTTCACATCAGTTATTTTTCTTTTACCATCAAAGTGTGTAGCAGGCTAATTATATCCTGTAATATAAGTTGTCTCTGTCTGTGTTGTTGTAGTTGAGTAATATCAGTTTAACATGTATTCACATTGGATAACTATAAATTAAAAAGAACTTTTCCCAGTATTATTCTGTTGTCATGTTTGTTCTCATAATCAGTGTCATCTTCAGACGCAGTTGTGTACAATAAACATGACGTAAGCATGTCTTGTGTAGTCTTGAAGTTCTGTCGAGTATTGTGACAGGATGTGAAGTCGTCAATACGTAACGGCAACTAAAGGCTCCGTGTTTTTCTGAAGGGTATGTGCCCCGAGAGCAGAATCAAACACTGGGTCCATTTTTAATTCCCTTAAGATATGAAGTGTGTTGTGAGGTGAATATCCGCCTCAAATTAAGTCTGAGAGCACATACTTTTTCTTTTTACTTTTAGTGTGTATTGCAGCTGCCCTTACAAAGTATGTACTGTTGCATGCAGTATGCATACAATTGGGCGAGCTGTTTTTTTTTACAACTTTATTGAGACAAATATACAAGTTAAAGTCACCTTGTGTATACAAAAAGAGTCTATATTATTATCTATATTATATATTACAAACGCAGCAGGGGGATTAAAGGTTGCAATTGAGATTGTTAAATAAATACCTTGTGGTTTTGTTTTTACATTCAGATAGAGGAAATGTATTGTTTGATATGGACAGTCAGCTCTGTAAAGTTTGGCTTTTGCTTAAGAATTTGGATTTATGAATGTAAAATGTAGTTTTAAAAAAAAAAAAGCTAATTGATCAAGTAGAACTGTGAACACGCATCATCTCCTGCTGTGCAGAGGATTCTGGGTCAGAATAGCCAGAAAAGCTTGCTGGCTTCCATACTGCAAAACGAGACCGGGTGCATAATCGACATCCTGGTATTTTTGGCTTACTGCATTTGATTATATATTGGGACATACTAAATATTTTCTGCCATACTAAATGGTAGTATGGGTATTGGAACGCACTTCTTTCAGAGTGACAGAAACGATCATGAGACAAAGTGATTGCTTTTTTATTTATAGTGTATTTTTGCAAATATTACAAATATTGTGCCTCCCGCAATTTGGATATTGCACTTGTCCATATTGCAATTTCGATAAAATTCAGATTAATTGTTGTCCTGCTTGAAACTGAAACATCTCTGGTTGGAGACTTTGTAACAGAGTCTGTTACAAAATGTAATGCTCTTTCACTTTCATACTGCAGCTTTTCTTCTGGGTCATAAATGAAAATACAGCATCCGATGATAAAAAAAACAGCTATCTATGTGCAGTTTCCATCCTTTTTCCTCCATCCATTTCCAAAACTGTTAAATATTTGCCGTGTGCTTCTATTGTGCTCATGTGTTTTTTCCTGCTTGTGTTTATTTGCCATCAACCTGCCAGGGACTGCAGATGAAAATCAGCCTGCTAGGCTGAATGTGGCACATTTACATGCTGGTGCATTGTCCCTTGTTAAATAAATAAAATAGAATGTACTTTCAGCATTATAATGAATAAATCATGTTAAACAATGAAAAAACAGCATTATTTCATTTTCACATTTTATTAAAAGTCAGTATAGTTAAAGACATCTGCCTTCTTTTAATTAAAAACAAAGTCTAAATACATAGTGTCAAGGCATTGTGCCCTATATTTCCAAACATAACCATTAAAATATTTGTAGAGAAAATAAAAGTAAATAAAATAACTGCCATGATGGTACATTAAGATACCATTAAAGAATTGTCAAATATGGTATTAAATTACTCATCTTGTTAACAAAATATGACATTTATAAATAGTTTGAGACTGCAGCCCAGCTATTCACAAAGACATTTGCATAGAAAGCAACTCTGAGCCACAAAAATAATAAAAGTACAAAAACCTGACAGACGGGCATCACGTGCTTCCTTAAACAATGTATCTCCGTGTTTCCCCCGTCACACCTGGACCAACACATAGCTGGCTAAGTTACAGTTGAAAACACATTTCCTTAAGTGTTTTTCTTTTAAACAATAAAAACACTAACAGAACATGTAACAGGACTCCACTTTATGGGTTCTAAAGGAGTAATTTGGCCACCTGTAATGTTACCACTGCTTAATAAATACAGAGCCAAACACAAACCACATGACTTAGAAATGCATATTATTAACAAAAGTGCAATAATTGAGATGTAAACCAGACAAAACGTGTGAACCCCACTGAAACGAGCAGAACCTGACCTGCTGATGAGAGAACAGCTGTTCACAGCGTGGAACATCTGGACTCCCATCAGCCATTGTGGCTCACAGCATGACGCTAAACACCCACCAGGACTGATCAATAACTTTACATCTGTGCAACAGAAGCGTAGTGGTTGTGACTTTAGGTCATGTGACACCTACAGTGGCTCTGTAGGGTCACATTAAAGCCATGACGACGTGTTGCATTCAATCACAGTTACTGTGAAGACTCTTTTGAATAAAAGCACCCATTAAATACTCTGTCTGAGCTGCACTGTGCATGTAGCCATTACAGAACAGCCATGTGTTACTGTGTAACCATAATGTACCTACTACTACTACTTACTGAAATATAACTGATGGATACAAAGAAGAATCACACAGTTAACAATAATCTTCGACAATTATACACACTTGAAATTAGAGATGCACGATGGTATTGGCACGTCATCAGTATCTGCAGATAAAGGCTTTAAAATTAAATACCGGCATCGGCCCAAAATTAACATTTCTGCCTTTAAGATGACGCTTACGTGCATGTGACGTGACGTGACGTAGTGCCGGGTGCGGCAAATGTATCTGCGGTGTGTCTGAAACGGACAGCAAAGCTGCTTTTTGCAAAGACTGTTTCAAAAATTTACATACAAATAAATATGGCACGTTTTACATGTAACGTAAGTTGAAGTAGTTTTCTTATTTTGCCCAGTGTGAATGTGTACATTTTATGTCTGCATCTGCCATCACAATAACAGTAGGCAAAATAACAATATTAATTCCACTACAGGAGCAATTAAGTGGTAAAAAAAAAAATATGTGCATGTATTGATAATCAGCTAAAATGAATTGGAAACTATCGGGATATTGGCAAAAATCAATATCATGCATCCCTACTTAACTGAACAAAATAGCGGTTCTTACGGATTTCTTCTGATTAGAAAGCACATTTTTCTGGCGGCCGACCTGATCTCTTAGCACCTGATACCTTGCCCCTGTTATAACTCATTGATAAATATGAGGCTAAAGGATTTCTTCACAGAAGTTTGACCTATAATATTAGCATTTCAACTATTCTCCTTCAAACACCAGTCAAATCACATTCTCTCAGAACTCACATTAACATTTTTACACTAAGTGATTTATCCCATGTGTCGCCCAACGTTCAGTCCGCTGCATGAATTAACACCAGTACATGACTAGCTGATTTTTTTCCCTCTTACTCCAGATAAACCGGGGTGTTCAATGTGAACGCAGGGTTACTTGAAGCTGTGATGCATTTGACAAATTTTAGGGCAATACTCTGTAGTAATTTTCTCTCTGTAGATGGTGATAAATGCTGTTTAGACACCTCTCCTCTGTAGTTCCAATTAACTGAGTCACACTGGAAACTAGTAAAATGCTTTGCAGCAGTTCATTATGCACTGACTCATTGCTTAGTCATTAAGAGAAAGAACACATTATTATCTGGTTTAGTACGCATATAGTATTCACTGTGACTTGACCTCCATTTTTGCCGGGAAACACAAAGCCTTCATGTTGCACAAAAAGTTCCCAGATGCATCACAGCTGCTCCACATGCTAGCCCACCTATGGAGCATTTCCTGTCTCAGACATCAACCATTTCTACATTTCTAGAGCATTCTTATTACTTTCTAAAACCCATAATACACTATTTCTTGAGCAATAATATCTAAAAACAAAGTGAATATTCGATGTGTTTGACAGTCCAGCCCTTTGTCCACTAACTTAATGTTCAGGTTACTTCCTTACAGTACGATGACGATGAGGCGCTCAGGACTCCACCAGGATCTCCATCAGATGATCCAGCTCAAGTCCTTCTCTCCCGTGATTCTGACTAGAGAAGGGTGGCGAGGAGAAAGAAGGTGAAGAAGAGGACGAGGAAGACAACGGGCTGAACGAGGAGAAGGAAGGCAGGCACTTCTGGTTGAGAGAGAGGGAGAAGGGATTCGAGGGGGAGGAGGACGAGGAGGAGAACGGCGGCAGGTACCGTAAAAGGTCATCCCCAGCCTGGTATCCACCTCCACCGCCTCTGAGCCCAAGCACTCCCATGTCCCTCTCCAGCAGGGATGTGTCTATATCCTGGAACAGATCCTCCACGGTGAGCTCACTGAGGTAGCTGGACCGCATCACCTCCGTGCCGCTCTCCCGCGCCCTCCACTCTTCCTGCTGCTCCCAGCTTCCCCCGTAACCTCTGACTCCGTGTTTCGCCCACGCCACACCTCCATCAGAGGGCCCCGACAGGTTCTCCAAGGCCCTGAGGGGTGTCCGTGGAGTTGCCTGTGGGCCCCCGTCGATGGTAGAGTCCAGTGCGGTGAGAATGGAGGAGATGGCAGCTGAAAGGGAGAAATCGGAATCCGTGGACATCGATCCCCAGTCCTCATCTTCGTCTTTTACAGACAGAGGGACATTTGACGCACTTAAGTGGCAGTTTGCAGGAGACCTACTTGTAGCACAATTTGACAAGTAATTTAAAGAAACCAGGGGGCAGCTGACAAGAGGAGAGTGGCTGTTAGAAAACGTCACTGCAGAGTGATGTTTTGAAATACTCTCCTGGAGTGCAGGTGAAGAGCTACAAAGTGGTTGTGACACCTCCATGTCTACAGAGGGCGCCATACAAGCCTCCAGGCTGACCTGCCGCAGTGTGTTGGCTATCAGAACGGACCTCCGCAGGCTGGGTTCTGGTAGCTCCTGGCCACGCTGATACTTGTTCAGGGAAACTGAGAACACAAACTGCCGCTGGCTCTCCCAGGTGGGGCTGCTCTGGTCTGAAACCTCCACGTCCTCTGGTGGGTGTTTACGCTTCTGCCCCTTCATGATCATCTTTAAACTGCGGAGGAAGGCATAAACCGTAAGTTTATTTTATTTTAATGTTTATTTGTACAGGGACAAGTATGTAGCATAATAACCAATGCCATACACCACAGGATTTATAGCCTAAGCTCATTTGCAATGCCCATCCATAGACAATACATTCAACTCAATAAATACACGAGAGACTAGGGATGGGATCGTTTTTTATCGTGGATCGCAATAAAAAACACTCACAATAAGTTGATCGTGGTGAATTTCCATTATCGGGATAATCATGAATATCCTCACAAATTAACTGCAAAAAAAAAGTCATGTTTTGAGAAAAAAAGTTGCATTGTTTCAAGAAAAAGTCATGTTTTGAGAAAAAAGCTGTCTTGCTTCAAGAAAAAAGTTGTAGTGTTTTGAGAAAAAGTTGTAATGTTTCGAGGAAAAAGTCACAACAAAGCAAAATGTAAGGTAAAGTGATTCCAGTGTGTTTTTGTGCCGTTTTTGTGCAAGAAACAGCACAAAACAAACAAGTTAACAGGTATTGCTGCTAAAAAAATGTATCTACTGTTAACATTTTGTAGATGATCAGTGTCTGGAATAATATCAAAATGCTGATGAGATAAGATACACATAAATTTGATTAAAATAACCTGTGCTGAATCATAAAATAATCAAGCAGTGCTCCTGAGTAAATGAATCAATGAAAAATTAGTCTAGTAAAAAATAAACATTAAGGCTTCTCAAAGATTATGAGGATTTGCTTGCTTTTCTCTGTTTTTAATCACATTAATCAAGTTTTTTATTTTTTATTTTGGGCTCTGACAGCCTGTGGTAAACATTTGTCATATTCTAATCTTATGGCCTCTAATCAGTGGGCCTAATACAAAATAATTGAAAGTTGCAGCCAGGGTTGGAAATTAGCATCAGCCATTACCAAAATACTAGTAAAATATGCAAGTCGCTGCAAGATGTGCTTCACTCACCAGCCAAAAAACAACAACAATGGTAAGGTGGTTAATTTCCAAAAAGTTAATTTTCCTGGTTGCAGGCATAGACTGACAGTAAGCATGTTAAAAGGTAAACTGCTTGTGGTAATACATCAACAACAACAACAACAGCTTTACAGTTAAATAAATAAGGCTAACGTTAGTTGTTCTTCAGTGTGTTTACACTGATTATATAACTTACTGCTTTTTCACATTTGGCAGAATGATCATGAATAATTGTATTTAGGCTAGTTATTACTCGGTAGTTACGTTTGGATTACTGTTGAAAACACGACTATGATACCTTGAAATGAAATAAGCGTGTCATACTACCTAAAAATGATAATGTAATGCGTTTATCGAAGTACTGAACACAAAAAGTTAACAGTTAGCGGGTTAGCTAGTTTAATGTAAGGCTGTAACGTTAGCTTCATCGGAGGAAAACCGAGGGAAAACCTCCTCGGCCATTGAATAACATGATGCAACGTAAGTCAACATTCATTATGTTGATTAACGAGATGAAAACGTAGTTAAACCACTAACCCAAGTTATGTGTTGAACTTTAAACAGTTTAAAGGTAAGACATCTTTTAAGCAAACAGACCTGTTGAATCACCGTCTCTCCTCGGTAAGAAAAGTCGATACAGCCGTTGGTTAATAGCTTATGTCGTTATCCTGCCTCCTCTTCGACCCCAAAAAAACAATGTAATGTTTAAACTCAACTCATTCCGAAATAAGTCGGCGATTAAAAACACTTTAAAACTTTCGGTTTCAAACTTTAAAACTCTACAACGTTGCTAACCGACTGAATCTGTCTTCTCCCGCCCGTGATTTGAGTTTCACGCAAAAAAAAAAAAAAGTTTACAGTTGGGGACTGGATGTGTCGAAAGGCATTATGGGTAGTGTAGTTTCTGTACGTTACATACACCACAATAATTTGAAGTTACAAAACACACTTTGAACTAACGTTATACGGCAAAACTAATAATATCACGATACATATCATATGTAGACCTGTAAATTCACTCCCGTCTCAATTAATTTCCGCCCTGACCGGATTGTTAAGCTTGTTATTATGTAATTTAAATTTTGCATACCACTAATTCCTAAATGATTACATCACCGACAGAAGAGGGATTCCCATCCGCCTTTAAATACAAAGTGCGAGTGTGTAAAACACTAATGAAATTACCGAATGGGAGTTCCCGTCAGCATGTCTTATTTCATATTTAAGTTAAAGTTACTGCAAGAAAATACAACACTTCTATTAGGCTACTGAACCTGTCATGAATCTAAACAGTCATATAGATTTTTTTTTAAAAAGTGCACATTTAACGACAAAGCAAAAATAAATCAATATAAATACATAAATATGTCTGGATCCTGCAGATGTACACGTCCACAGGAAAAGTCGTTTAACTATAATAAAAGTTGCAGTATTTCTGCAGTCTTCTTTCAGAAACAGAGCTGTTTACCTGAGAGCAGCAGTCGTCAGGGAGGAAAACTGTCATCAACACACACAACTTCTATTGAAGTAAACTACCAACATGTCAAAATGTACAGTTTCGATTTAAATTCCACCACTCGACTTTACGCCACATGAAGGACCAGTGAGTCAACTTTGAAAAACAGATTTAGCTCCTCCTCGGCGGACGGCAGAGAAAAACAGGAAGTTACCAAAACATAAAACAGCTTCCTGTAGTCTCTGTCAAAATAAAAATCCAAATTAGCGAACACAACGCACCTTTTTAAAAAAAATTTTTTAATTGAGTGAATAGAATAGAAAAGGAGTGTTTTGATCTGTAATGATAGGCTGCCTGTAGGATATAAATGTGCATAATTTACATTGATTCAATCAAATATCTTGAGGCAGCTTTTGTTGGTCTGCTCACTTCTAAAAGACACTTAAACACCCATCCAATCCTCATGTTTTAAAATATAGAAAGATACACAATAATAAGTGTCTGATAAGCTGTAGCCATATGCTACTCTATTATTATTATTATTATTATATTGCACTTATACTAGGCTATATCTTATATCCCACTATACTGTATATCACACTATAGGCTATGTTAATATGTTATACTGTCTTGTCTTGCAACATTATATACTATATAATTTTTCTATTATGTTGCTATATTAATAGTAGACATACTTATTCTTATACCGAAGATATACTTGCTTTTAACGTGTACGTGAACGCCTGACGCCGCCTCGTATATCCTGCATCTGTTCATTGTGTACGTACTCAAAAATGAACGCCACGTCTATGTGAATGGGTGGTTAAACAGCAAGTATATCTCCGGCTTTAGTATCATTAGGCTACTTAATCACATTATAGGCTATTATTACACTGTTTACTAGATTTGCTGACTCACTGCTGTTAATCACATGCACCATTGTCACTTTACTTCGTAACTTTGTCTTATATCGTTTAGTTTACTTCTATTCTTATTCTAGTAGTAGTATACATCTTGTTATTATTTCTTTGTTTTATCTAGCCAACTTATTTCTGCATTCTGCTGCTGCAACACCTTGATTTCCCCTCTAGGGATCAATAAAGGCTTATCTTATCTTATATTATATTATATTATGTTTTTTCCACAAAATGTTCAATAGCCTCTTCAAATTACATCTACTTCTCCCTCATTCAAACATTCAGAATCTATAAATATACATTTTTTAATTTCAAAAGTATTGGACATAAGATGTCACGTCACTGTAAAGTATATTCTTAGTGTATTCAAGTTTCCACATCACACTTGTGTAAACTGCATATTGAATCACAACTGGCTTCCATACTAGTTGTGATGTCATAAATCCAGCTGGTACTTTCACGTGGTGTTAAGCTCAGATTTAAGGTGAGCACATATAAACTTTCCTCCTCCAGCAGACAAATGTGAAACTCTGCACAATGAAGCTCAAAAATCCAAGTAACAATAGAAAATACATTTTTTTGAGTGGAGGGGGACTTTGATTATGTTTTTATGAAAAGACCACATCAAGAGAAAATATAACTTTCTAGTAAGACATGGAGACAACTATGTCTTACTGCATGTTAACGTTGTAGCAACCTATAATGGGATACAGACGGTCTTTTTAAAAGAACACCGGTTTTATTTTGAAGGGCACAAAAACGACAGGATTATGCTACCTGCCTTTGGGCCACTTGTCACATTTTTTTTGTCAGAGGGAGTTGCACAACAGCTACATGCCTCTCATCTGACTGACCTGTCCTTTTTTATAAGAATAGGCTCTCATATAATATAATATATATATAATTATTGTACAGTATATACTACAGCAGTACCGTCATCCATATAGATTTACATCTGGGACATAAATAACTCTAAGTGAGAAATATAGTCTGCTGAACAACATAATTACTTCATGAGTATGTATTATACTGTAGGCCTACATGGTTTCTAAACCTATAGTATTTAATATAGAGTCAATTGTATTATATCTAGTCGATTAATCGATTAGTCGACAAATCGATTAGTCGATGGACAGAAAATGCTGTTTCCAGCTTCTCAAATATGGAGATTTCGTGACTTTCTCTCTTTTATATCATATTAAACGGAATATCTTTGATATTTATAGTCATCAGACTTTGAGAAACTGGGACAGACATTTTTCACTATTTTCTGGCATTTTATAGACAAAACGATTAATCCGGAAAATAATCTGCAGATGTCGCAACAAAAAGCCTGCAGCTCATTCACATGACACTATATAATTTACTCTTTCACCACAACATTTTGTACAATAAAGTCTTTTATTTTCAACAGCTATAAAAACGGGCCCTCTGTACATCAGAGCAGCGCCCGGAGGCATCACGTGGTGATAGGAAACAAAATGTGAAATATGACAGCTAAAGCAGCAGAAAAGCTTTGGCACTTGTTTTAAAATGTATCCTCGTTGCAGCTGATGATAAACTTGAAATTAGTATAAAAAATATAAAGCAAAAGCTGCTCAGTCATGATCAGAGACAAGCATTAGTGGATAGACTGGTAATTTGGATCTACGCAAACATTATTGCTTCATTTATCTCAGCATATATTTTTCTCTTCAGTGTGTTTTGGTGGAAATTTAAGAATCAGGAAGAGATTCAAAACTCCTTCCCTGTCCGGAGGGCATCAGCGGTGTGTTGTTCAGGATTATTTATACCATAGAAATAGAATAGAATAGAACTATGTCTATGGTTTATACTCTCCCCACACTCCGACAGTCTTGCCGTCCCACTCTGAGGTGGACAGACACTTGATGAAGAAGTGTCCCAGGTCGTGTTTGGAGATGGCTCTTCCTTTTAGCATGTTCTCTGTCGCCATGTAAGTCTCTGTCAGAGGAAGGTTGTCTGCAGGGAGCGAAACACAAACAAAAACAGTTGCAGTGTCTATAGTTAAAGCTATGGAAAAAAAAGGTTTGATATCTTCACTGGCTGGCAGTCAGTTTGATTTATATTTTTTATGTTATTCTTTAACTTTGCTTTGGAGCAAATTCATGTAAAGTAGGCTAATGTCTCAGGGCTGGGCTGTTTTAAAATAAACATTTTAAGGAAAATGCAGCATCCTTCTCATTTATGTGCATTTGGGAGATGTTACAATGCGGTAAATCCTGTAAGTTTTCAGGAGTTTCCTGATGTAGGGGAGCTCCAGTGTTTCCCATTTATTATCATTTTCTGTAGGTTTAAACTTCCAGGTCAACTTGAGATGTTTTATTTTTTTATTTTCTTG
>JAOVVB010104658.1:0-12955 GCA_028570985.1 Heterobranchus longifilis | reverse complement strand
GGGGGAATAGCGTGATCCTCCCACGCGCTACGTCCTGCCGGTGAAACTCCTCACTGTCAGGTGAAAAGAAGCAGCTGCCAACATCACATGTGTCGGAGGAAGCATGTGCTCGTCTACAACTCTCCCCAGATCGACAGAGAGGGTGGAGCAACGACCAGGACGGCTTAGCAGGGGGAATTGGCCGAGTACAACTGGGGGGGGGGGACGGGGAAAAAAAGGAAGACTTTTTACACATACTGACATTTAAAAATGGTTTCAGTTTTAATAAAGCGTTTGTTTAACGAAAAGAAAAACTTTGTTTTCATTCATTCCAGTCATTGTAATTGATAATAATAATAATAATAATAATAATAATAATAATAATAATAATAATAATAATAATAATTGTGTAATACTGTATACCATGACATTTCTTTTTCGGTTTTCGTAGTGTGATAATGTCATCTCGTTGCAAAAGTATGTGCATACCAGAAGGCCAAAGCATGGAAAGAAATGACAGAACGCTCTGCATCATTAGGTTGATTATGTCACATACAGGAGGTAGGCGTTGTGGCAAAGAGGGTGTTGATGTGTCAGAATTACACTCTCTAGTACTGTAATAACTGCTGAATGAATTTCATTATAAAAGGCACATGTAATATGAACTTAAATCTGCTAATTAAGTCCCAGGTTAACGACTAGTTTTAATAGTTTAATAATATCTCACCCACAGCAGGAAAGGAAACATAAAATTAGAGCTACCATGCTGTGGCATAAGCACAGGGTGCTGTACCTGCGGTGGAATCAAATAACGACTTCCTTGGATCTTCTGATTTAAAAGCCACATTAAAACGGTGTTTGCTTGCTACACTTTGTGTACCGCAGTTAATAATTTCTGTCAAATCTGTGATCCTCAGCTCAGAGGTAATTTATGAGACATTACTGGAGCCAGGTGCAGAGCTATTAAATTTCCCTGTGATGCAAGCAGTTACTCTCTCATTGTCAACAGATATATCAGCAGCTTGCATCGGTCATTAATGTCCATTTGTCAATGCTGCATATCAAATAAACCTGATGACTCATGTTTTAATAACAGATCATGCCTGGCTGCAAGTTTTTATCGCTCTCCGCTTTGTTAAATCAGATCCATCACTGCATCTACATCATCTGTCAGCTTAGAATGTTAATGTTCCAAATATTCCACTTTTTAAATTTCTTTATGGCTGTAACATTAAATGAAAAAATAAAACAAAAAAGATATAATTTTAGACACATTTGTCTGTAATTTAGCTCAACATATAAAATCTTGTAATTTTAATTCTGTGCTCGTTTTAACCAGCTCATGCTGCTGTTCTGCACCAAAAGTTGTGTGTGAGGTTAAATAGGTTCAGTCACATTGAACTCCAGGGTCACATTAATTCAATCAATTAATTTGGTTAGGTTATGTGGTTTGTTTTCATGCCTTCTGGGAAGTCTGAATACTTTGAGTATTAATAAAACTGTTTCCTATTAATTTGTAGTATAGTGAAATATTGCAGAAGTTCAGAGTTTTATATCATGACCAAATACTAAAATCTGACCTAACAGCAGAGATTCTCATCAACAAGAATGAAAAAACAAAATTCAAGGTCTCGTCTCTCATGAAAATAGCCAACAGCGATGTTTTACATGATAAAGCTTGCACAGATCAGAACCGTTATGGAAAAACAAATTAAGAGCCTCCCCGTCCTTCGCACACAAAGCTAATGTTTGAGTCTGGCCTCATTTGCACCATCCAAGTCCAAAAAAGGAAAACTCAATACTTTGGGAAGAAAAATTCTATATAAATATGCCCTTTTCAAAAATGATTTTCCCCACCTTTGTTAGATACTGAAGAAAGACACGGATGTTCACAGGGTCGTAGTGTGGTGAAGCAGAAAAAACAATTCTTTCGGCGGTCTCTGGTGATGCAACGTTGTTTCTTACAACTATTTTCAAGCTAAATTTTGTTGAAACAATAATAGAAAATACCAAACCCATGTTTTCCCAAGGTGTTTTGTGGAAAGTGGCATTATCTTGTGCAATCACTGTCACTGTTTTTTTTTCACAACTGAAAAAGCATGAAGAATCCATAAAGGCAACAAAGCGAACATGGTTTGAGTTACAGCATTTTCTTCTGTCACGGAGCCCAGCCCTTGTGCCTGAGCATTTGATGTCTCATTTCTGCAGGAGCAAGACGTTCAGTGTGGCCTTGCAGGTCCGGGGAAAGGCCTGTCTGCAGTCATTTGCACAGTCTATCCTTCACCCTGCTTGAGTGAATGTATTAAGAAACCTGCAGATGATCCCACTTGGAATAAAGCCACCAATAACTCACCCCGAAGTCATCCTCTGAAATGTGTCAGATGAGATGATCTGTGTGTTTTTGTCTTTGTACGAGTGAGTGGCAGAGGTTTCAAATTATACCCATGAAGCCAGCCAGGAGACAGAAAACACACTCAAGGATGATAATTTAAAAACAACATATATATGTATATATCCCATGGCCATTAACTGCTACACGCTGTCTGTTAGAAATTCCTGCAGGCCATTTTCAACCTCACATGCAAGCTTGAAATGACCGGTTGCACTGGTTCAAAGATTTATTAGACCTTGGTTCAGGCTTGTCTCTTTACAAAAGACACAGTGAGTGGGTGTCATGTGAATGCGAACATTAGTGGGGAAATCACTGTCACATGGATGCGGTACACGACCGGAGCCAGGCTGATGGGTCTGTTCTGTGGGCTGGCAGGAAGTGTGAAGAAACCACAGTGATACATTTATCAGAGGCAATTAGCAGCACACGGCAAACTCTCATTTTCTCTCCTCTGAACTCCAAGACTGTGTCTCAAATCACTCTGATTTAAAGGCATGACAAACATTGATAATTTATTTGGAAAAGAAAAGAAAAGCCAGCCATATGCTGGTTACAGCGTGTCAAATGATTTTCTGGTTTTCTCTGTTTTCTGTCATTGTAAATTTAATAGCCAGGGGTTTCAGCGCGTTGGTCTGATCACTGTGGGATCTGGGAAATTGCAATGGGCATTTTCCACTATTTTCTGTTATTGACTAAACCACAAATCAGTTAGTTGTAAGAATAACAGAATAACAATTTTTTTGTCGCTGCCCCAAACACAGTCTCTCTGTAATTCTGAGCTGAAACGTTGATCACTGTTACCGCCGCTGCACTGGAGTGCAGGTGGCATAAATACAGCAGCTTCTTCCAAAACGACGCGTTCCTGGAGCTTTTCTAACTCTTGCGTCATTTATATGTTTACCAGCTGCGACACTGGTGTTGATTTCCCCTTGTCAATCTGTGTGTCATCAAGGCAAAATGTGGTCCTGGAGACAACTACCACAGAGGAGGTTTTGAGTACTTTGCCAGGTGTTTATAGTTCTGTCCATCTGTTTGTCTGTCTGCGGACAGATTTAGTCACCGTGACAGTGTTGCATTCGTGCAAGACGCAGTCCCAAAACATTCCGGATGTGTAGTTGAGATCAAAATGAAGGCAGAGTTCGGATGTGGTCTGAGCAAGGGCGCCAGAAGTAGGGGGGTAAGCCACTTTGGCCCGAGATGGTCTCGAGTGAATGTATCTTATTTTCAGTTTCTAAAAAGCAAGTGCTTCTCTTGAAGGGAATATGATTGACTCACTAAGAGTGCAGCTACTAATATTTGAAACCTGGCAACCATTTCAGCGAGTGCATCAAGAGTTCATTTAAATATTCTCCTCTTCAATATTCTCTTGTGGTATGAAACATAATAGTTGTGCTATATTGTGTGGTTTCTGCTTAGGCCAAGAGATATAAGGGCATATACTGTATGTGAACAAGTTTTGGACCCACAGTGCTTATTTATAATGAACCTCTCTCCTTCGTTCAGCTCTCTATCATATGATCACCCCTGTGTCACTTTCCAAGCTATTTTAGATTCACCAAAGGGTTTATTGCTCTGCTGTGGGTTGGGAGAAGTCCTCCATATCCACTGGATTAACTCATGAATTCATGGCAGTCAAGCAAAGTCAAACAAGTATTTGTTGGTCCCTGAAAAGTTGACATTTAAGGGTTTTATGGGTTTCGCAAAGTAACCACATCTTTCAAAGAGCTTTTCAGGGAGCTGTGGATTTAACCCTCACACCCTTTCTGATGGAAGTTACTATAATGTTGAAGTAGGGATTTAAACTCTGCTACCGTATGTCATTTTGGCCATGCAAGGCTACAGTAGATTGTAACGTCTGGATGTAATGTTACATTAAAAGCTGAGACCTGACGAATCTGGATGTAATTTAGTAAAAATGACGGATTAAATGAAGGATTTAGTGCGTTTAAAATAATATAGTACACAAGGGTGATTTTCAGTTGATTTTGACTTCTGTGCAGCCACAGAATATGTGAACACACATCGGCTGGTGAAGTTAATGACATTTGTAGCACATTGTGATTGCTGGATTATTCCATCCGTTTCCACGAAGAAACGTCACGTTTAATTGTCACATTCATTTCATCATGCTGCAGTGTGTGTTCTGGCCTTTTTAAATGCCTCAAGTCTGTGTGATTGGCATGTTGCCTAAACCTCACATAATTTACAGAAGCTTGAGGTCCCTTGCTCATTCAGGACCTCTGGATATTTTTACAAGCGTGAAGTCATTTTAAGCAATGAGCTTCGCTGCTGGAGGGCATTTAGATGGGTTTTATTTGTTTCATGTTTGTACAAATCTTCATCTGTTCGCTAAGAAATTGCAGTTTCCGCATGATCAGTTCTTCCTCGAGCTAGGAGGAGACGCCAGTAAGGACAATTGATACAGAAGCAAGAAACTGTTAGTCGTCTCTGCTGTTGACATGGGTGCACGTGGACTTTGTCGTAGAACCACATTGCTCTAACATGTTGTGCAGTCGACTAAAGCGGCTCCTGTTAAATGTTCATTTTGACAGTTTTAGCATGACTGGTCTTGTGAATTCGGCATGTTTTTGTTCTCAACAGTGGCAATCTTCTGTGCTTATTACTTTCAACAATGTGTTTTTCTACAAAAACCTTCTCTTTTTCAAGAAAAGAAGCAAAAGTTCTCAAATGTTAAATGTCACCTACGAACAAGCACCCGCAATTGTAAAGCAAGAGTTTATATTTGAGGAAGGATTCAGTAGCTCTCAGTAATTGACAATTCAGTCCTCTACTTTGCTACAGACACTTATTTTGCCTGTGTCAAAGGTAGCTTGTAACTCCATCTCGCAGTTTTTTAGTGGGTGGCACATTCTTCTTGCTTCTTCACTTACCCTCATCCTAGTGCATTCATTACCAAAAAAGAACATAAAACTTCCTGTCCTCTAAGCATCAAACACATGTTGCTGATCAGCGGCACCGTTGTTGCGCCTTGTGTGATCAAAGCAGACAGCATATTTAGCTGGTTAACATCAGTCTTTAACGACCACATTCATACATAACTGGATGAATCACGAGATCAAAAGTTCTTTGCTATTAAATGAGTAAAATAAGGTACTGTAGTAATGTATCTGAGCTGTGGGTGAAAAGTTGTGAAGGTAAACAGTCGGCAGGACATCTGTAAGGGAATCTGATAAAAAAATTTAAAAAAAAAGCTGCACAACTCAAATTTCTGACTTGTTGTCCAAGCCAAATTCCCCTCCTGCAGTTAGTTCATATTAACCACATCCATCATCGCAGTTATTTGTTAACATAGAGTGATGTGGGGATCGTAAAAGGGGATTATAAAATATCAATTTTCCTTTCCAAGTAAAACAACAGAGAGCATACAGTCATCAAATGCATTTCATCTTCATGCTCCCCCTTCCAAATGTGCTGTCGCGGGATCAGATTTCCTGCTTGACACCAGCGAGAGGCAGCAATTTATTTGGGACATAACGATGGCCATTATTCTTCAGTCACACATCGGGACTCTCAGGACAAGTCTCAGAGACGGCAATCTGATTAAGCCACTGTGCCATCTCAAACAACAAATGTCATGAGAAATTCCTCTCACGAAATGTGGAATAACAAGATCTCACGAGCCAAAGGGAACTGCAGTGGGAATCTTGTGTATGTCCCTGAAAATAGCACCTCGAGATTGTTTTTCCTCTCTGTTCCGATTGTTGCCTTGGTCACCTTTTCACTTGTTATTTTACTACCTCTAATCCTCTCCAGCTCACTGCCACTTTGATGTTATTAGGTTGAAAGGCAGCAACATTTGGTTCACACTAATCTTTGAAACTCGTTGTTTAACACAACAGGCGTTCTCTCTAATTTCCGCCAAAGCCATGGTGAGGTCTGGCCTCATTAGACATTTGAATAGGTTTGTTTGTTTCCTGTTTTTCTCTGCAACATATGTCGAGCGAGCCACAAAAACAACTAAATAAATAAGCTCTTCAGAGCACCACTTAAAATTTGCCATACGTGTAGCTGCTCATTATTGTGAGCACCAGTGCCATAATATGTTGTAATTGATCTCAGCCCTCGGGATCTGTCCAGCTGTTGGTAACGAGTGTCTGCACACCTGCATAGCTTTACTCAGAGGTCAGAGGCTCCCATGGAGGACACTTTCAATCATTTTATGTTTTGAATAAATTGATGGACATGCCCACCATATCATGCCTGAAATTAAAGGCATTCTGAGGAAGATTCATTTTGTGTTGATTTCAGCGGCTCCTTCGGACAAAAACGGTAGTGTTTCAATATTCCCAAGTGACGGCATGTCTTCATAATAATAAGCCAACAGCGAGCTATATCTGTGTAGGAAGGTTGTACTAATGTCCTCTGTAGTCTTTCTGTTAAGCTAACATACAACGTAACCTCAGAGGACGTAAATTCAAAATGTATTGATGTACAGTCACGTCTAGCAATGCATTTCATAAATAAAATAAACATAATACAGACCTGTCTAGGAGGAAGAGGGCCAATTCTCACGTTTTTGCCTGTGCTCGATCACTTTCCCTTTTTAGTTTTTCTGTTTTTCATTCAATTCTTGCCCCGGTATCAGCCATAACCACAAGATATACTGTAAGTTAACTTGAAGAATGAAGTTCTGTGAGCCTCCGCCTGGGTGCCATCGTCTGCATGTATATTGAATTAACTACATAGAAATAGAGATATGTAGGATTTTCGTGCTTATGGGCTCATTTGCTTATGTAGTTCATATAGAGACATATGTAGTAAATTGAGACTGTTTAATAACCAGTCAAATAGTCCTCGTAGGGTCTTTAATATCTTTATTTTAAATGTGTCATTCAGTAAGACATTCATTAATGTTTCATTATATTTGTTCACTTTTTGCCAATCTGTCCTTGAAGGACATTTTTCAGGGATCTGTACCAAACAAATATTTTTTTCTTAAGACTGTAGAATATGATATGTAGGCTGGGTCATCTCTGCAGAACCACAATATTTAATTTAAATGGTATTTTGACACATTCTGCCTATAACAAATATTGCGATCCTGCGAATTGCAGTGGGGCACATTGTGATTTCGATAAAATTTTGATGAATTGTTCAGCCCTAGCCAGATCCATGTTAAGACAGTTTCTTCATCAAAGTCATCATGAAATTCACTCCTTCTGCTCTAAATTGCATTAATTTTCTTATGGCAGGCGGTCAATCTTTAGCAAAGTGGCATTATTATCTGATTAATCCCAATGACTTCCATGCAGTCTCTATTAACTGGGTCGGGTATCAGCCAGATCCATATTAAATGCAGTTTCTGTGTCATTATAAATATTCACTGTTTGTGCTATAAGTTACATGAATTTATTCTTTCATTCACT
The DNA here is from genome assembly GCA_028570985.1 of Heterobranchus longifilis. Lineage (NCBI taxonomy): Eukaryota > Metazoa > Chordata > Actinopteri > Siluriformes > Clariidae > Heterobranchus > Heterobranchus longifilis. Next base: position 5,197 of record JAOVVB010104658.1, on the reverse strand, counting down.
CACGGCTGTTATTCAGGACTGTTCATTTAGGAAAAAGAGAGCAATGGAGTTAAGGAATCGGAGAGAAAAAAAACAGTTTATTGCCACGGCAATAAACAGTTATTTTCTGGTGCTGCCAAGTTGAACTGTGGGAAATAATCCCCCTTAAAAACGGCTAAATAGTGGTTGTTGTCTCGAGCCAGACATTGACAGACACTGTTTGAAATTTTAGACCGTCAAACTGAAAGTTCATGTTAGGTTTCTCGAGACAATAATCACTATGTTCATCCAGAGATAATATTACAGTGTCATTACTACCACCACACACGTGTCAGGCAAGTGCCTCTTAAGCTTCTGCACAGCCAGTTGAATTCTACACAAAGAGTCTGGCTCCTCTCTATTACCTTGAAGTGTATTTTGTTAGTGCCAGCAGCTGTAAATACACCTCAGCAGACAGCAGCAGGCTGAATGTACTCGGATGCCAATTTGATTTACACGTGTAGAAGTGAGTCGCTTGAAAATCTAGTGTGCATCCAGTTATTGTGTCATGGCTTTGTTATCTGAGTCCCTTTTTATTGTGCCGTTTGATGATCTGAAAATACATTTAACAAGTTACATTATATACGTAATCAAGATGGATCAACACAAAAGTATAAAATGACATTTTGATAAGAAGCTGTCTTTATAGTCTTTCTTTATGGAATTTATGAGGCAAAAACTGCCTCCTGATTATTGAGGCCTCTCAATATTCAGCTGCAGTTTATTCATTAAGATGTTTAATGTTGACATGTGAATGTAACGTGTAATGATGGCCTGTGACCTGACGATTCTTTACAGTGTGGTGCGGGAGAGAAACGTGATTTTTGTTTTTCCCTATTTAGTAAACAATAGAAAATGTCATACATATTGTAAACTTTTCAATAATCAGGGGAATATATTGTTGCTGGGAACTGAGTGGGAATTTTAAACACTGAAGGTGTATTATTAACATCTTTTCAAAGGGACACAAACAAAACTCTGAATTTGAAACCCTTGGTTAACCTTAGCACGGTTCAACTTCAGAACATCTGGACAACAACAGCCGCCTGGTATTTTCTTTGCACAGCCTTTATCGTCTGCCATGTTTTAATCCTCATTATGAAACATGGGAACTAATATCACATGGCAAAATTCTAAACAATGATCTAGGCAAAAGATTAGGATAAAGTGTCTCTCTGACAAAACGGGCTGCATGTTGCTATGGTGGACTAATGTCATGCAAGGCTCTGTGTTCCGCTTTTATGAGATTATGTGGTTAAGAGGGCCACGAGGCCGGCGGTCTGGAGAGTCTGTTCCACTAATGATACCTCGGGTTCAAAGTGGTGGTGGAAAATGAGACGGGGATAATCATCCTCAGCATCAATGTGATGAGGGCGAGCAGGCCTCGAGAGCCGTAATGCACCTGACAATGATGGACTAGAGGGCTTTAGTTTGGAGGGTTGCACCTGACTGTTCAGCTCTTTGGTTTGATATCAGCTGGTTCTGCTGTTGTAAGAATAAAAAATGGTTGTTTTTCTATATATGTTTTTAAATTAAGGACACAGCATTATTTTCAGTGTTCCAAATAGAAATGGAGGCCATTTTCAGAAATAATTTATTTCCCTGTCAGCGCAGGGACGTTCAAATAAGTGATCTCGCTTTTCTCAATGAAGCCTTGTTGTTTATTGATGTTTGGCCCAGGCTGTGTTGGCAATCCATGAGCATTTTTGGAACTTGTCGATGCAAGATTGTTTTGGATTTGCACGGGTTTGAAATATATACGGGTATGTTTATCTCATTTGCTTTCCTGTCTATTTCCTTGTTGGCAGCTCACCATTAGATATGAATTATTGCTCCATTTTGCATCATAGTTTTTGTACTGAAAACATTGAACATTATAATAATTGTGTAAGCATCACGTGAATATGGTTTAAATATTACAACAATAACGGTCTTTTAGTTACAAGCTGCATTTTTTGTGTGTGACAAACAACATTGATCATTTTATAATTTAATATACAAGAACTAAGATAGATAGGACAAATCAAATAAATTACTTACTGTTGTATTTTTTTAAAGATGAAAAGTAGATTACATTTCAGACTAAAGACATTTCTGTAAGCACTGTAACTTATTTTAGTAAAAACAAACTAGCTGCACGTCTACTTAATTATCTTAATTTAATCTAAGTAATGCGCAGCTAATAATCTATACTTAGAAATGTCCATGTTATAATTGTCAACATTCTCTTGAATGTCAAGAGTGAATCAAACTCCCAAATGCATTGGACAGAGTCAATTACTGGGCCAGGTTTAAGATTTAGCAAAATGGTGGAAAATATATTGAATACATACATTGTATCACTGTGCATGATGGAAATGAATATTTCCTTTAAATATTGCTTTCTCCATATGTTAGCTAAGACACCACCCTGCCTAGCATTCAAAGTGAGTTGCATTTAATTTATTGGAATATTCTGTGAAAACCAAATGGATTCATGATAAGCAGATCTAATAGTTTACATCTACACAGTTGCATTTTGATGGATATAATAGCAATTGCATGCATATTATTGCACCCCTTATATGTTGAATTAACAGTTGGTAACAGGTATTGCTTACCTTGATGAAGGTTACCCAAACTGCAATAATCTATCATGCGCAGCTCTTCATAATGCTTCCAGTGGCTGACTCGTGTAAAGGTGTGTTCAGGCTGAAGTACATTTTTGCCTTTGAGTTGTCTGTTTTTGTAATCACATGTTTATTGGCAACAAACAGCCAGTGAGTCAACAGTACAGTTAGCACTGACAGTATGTGCAAGGAGTGTGTGTGTGCGCGTGTGTGACAGCTCTGACTTGCACAGATTTCAAAACCAGCAAATCCACCTTTGACAGCTTTACTTCCAGACTTCTGTCATTTTCTCTCCTTCTCTGGAAGGTCATCAAGAGGAGTCATGGCTCGGGGATGATGAATGAATGCAAATTTTTTTGTAGCAGTTTCGTGTGCGTTTACATGCAAATATTTGCCAGTTCTCTCCGCCCTGAGCGTACTTCCGAATCACTTTCTGTTGACTTTGTATGGAATCACACGGCCTCTAGAACTTGCTTCACCTTCAGTCTAATCACACATGAGAACCAGCAGCTGCATCAAGAATAATTTAACAGCAGCAAACTTCAGGACCAATCGATAGTACTGCAGATTACAGCATGATGGTACGGGAGCATGGGGACATTGTGCTTTACACGATAGAAGAAAGTTTTACAAAGTACAATACTGTCATCGCCAAAGGGTTGCAAGGAGGTGCTGAGGTTTTTGCGTGAAATTCTTGGTGGTAGGTCTGCTCTTGAACCTCTGGTGTGTAACTAAGGTAGCCTCACGTAGCCAGACCTATCTTCACAGAGCTGTGACTGCGCTGGGGTGGGGGTGGGGGGGTTCTGGATTCAATTGCTTTCAATCTGGTATAGTGGAAAAACTCCCTGGCCTGTTTGTATTTCTTTAATCACAATCGTCTTGGGCAGCAGTGAAGGGACTTTGACAACAACACGAAGAGGAGGAAGGACTTCCTCCCATCAGAAGTTATACTGACACTGCTTACATAGCAACCCAGATTGTATCACAGGAGACAGACAAACAATTTCAAGAATGAATGCAGATGCAAACTGTTAAATGCACTAAACAGGTTTTGGCCCTCAGTTTGTCTGTAAACATCTCAGAAATGTTTGAGTGGAGATCAGATAAGCCATGAAGCAAAGAAACAATTATATGTTTTGGCAAACCAGATCTGGGAATTCTGCCATTGTTGTTTTTTTATTTTTAACCTTTAGTCATTGTCAATTACATAATCAAATATATCAGTAAAATGAAAATTATACATCCTGGCATGCATGTTTTAAAAGTTAAATTAAACAATGCAGAAAAACATAAAATGATGCACCTAATCAAAACACCTCACAGCTCAGTCAACACCAAAAGCTCCAGTGAAATCTGAACCTCGGACTTGCAGTTCATATGACATTAGTAGCTCAGCTGCCTTGTTTCATGGGCTGTGAATTTGTCACATAAAGTTCCAGGGAATGTCGGCTGATATCCCTGTCATCACTCAAGCATCACCTCCTGCTGTGTATACTGCTATGTTTACTTGCCCCTATTTGCTCTCACAAAAAAAGCCACAGGGAAGAACATACATTTTAAAAGAATGACAGTGAATGGCAACTATGACTGCTAGCCACAGCTGTTCTGCTCTCAGTATGAAGAGTTGAAGAGCTGTTTCAAGATGACATGGAGCCTTTATGCACTGGATTCTGTCCAAACCAAATTGGCATGGTCGTCTTTTTTTTTTTTTTTCACTGATTTAATTTTGATATGATTTTCCAGCACATCTAGAAAGGATATCATTTCATTTGCTGTCTGATGTTTGAGATGAAGGCATTAGTGGCCACCACCTACTGAATCATTCTTTAAATAAACTTTGCATGGGTAAAACAGGGCAGTGCCGGAGAAAGTGTTGAGTGAAATTGCCATTCATTGAAAGCAGATACATTGGAAGTGTCATGAAGCTATGAAAGAGCTCTGATGCTTTGTTACAACTGTCAGATTGCACAGAGAAACCACATGGAGTAGTTTTCTCCATATTGCATGCATGTGTAAGTCAGGAGGCAGCCAGGCCAACACATGTCGGGTCAGACTACACAAAATCTGGATTGAAGCACATTTGAGGTGAAGAGTAGCTGCAGTTGTTCTTAAATAACATTTCTAACCTTAAAATACCCCACAGCACCCTACGTAGAAGTGATAGCTTTGGTTTAGAAATCTAGTGACGGGGGGGAGTAAATAAGTGATAAAGAATAATAATAATGATAATAATAATGAAAAGAAAATCTACTTACATTGGATGGGGGGTGGGGTGGAGCGATACAAAGTTGCTTGATACTATTTTTTTGTATGTATGTATGAGTATGCATGTTAGGCTATGTATTTATACGTGCATGTATGTATGTATGTATGTATGTATGTATGTATGTATACAAGCGGAAAAGATGTAACATTGTTGAATATTGCGATAACGATATTACTTGTGATAATTAAACCATTTATCAGTATATCAGTTCTGCCTTTCTGCTGCTTTCAGTATACTGCTAAAATACAAATGCTTGTTGAATTTTTTTTTTTAAATGAAAGGAAGAGCAGTTTTCTCCTGATAC
>JAOVVB010104657.1:0-27197 GCA_028570985.1 Heterobranchus longifilis | reverse complement strand
GTGAGGTATTTTGCTGTAAAACTTTGTGTGTGTATATTGTGTAAATATATATATTTGTGGTTAATAAAGAGAACATTTGATTTTGACATTTTTCTCCAGTGAATTTATTCCGTTTTCATAATAAATATATTTTAAGGACTTCAGCTTTGACACAATGCTCTGACATTTAAATACTTAAAGCAGGACAAATGTTTATTATCCTCTGTCTTTTAGACATTTACATGAGTTGCTTCTATTAAATTAATTTAGCTCTACAGTGTCATTTAGTCGTGAAAAATTTACATTTTCAATTATGGAAGAAAATAAACATAACAGACTTATTTCAATGTTTTTCTTTAGATTCTGCTGATGTTACATGATTTTAGTGATTGAGGGTTTTTCATGTTTTTTCCCCTTTTATTTATAAAAATGAAGAAATAATGATCTATTAGTCCATAGGCCTAACAGAAGCTAACTAGCTAAGCTGTACAGGCCAGACTCCTCAAAGAAGGATAATTAATATGAAATGTCTGTTAGTTTTAATATTGAATAGACTATAATATTATGGGCAAAATTGCAATAAAAACTCTGCTCTATTTTTCTATTAGTTTTATTACGTGATCTTATTTTATCTCAAACTGATGAAGCATTTTCAAGGAACAAATTCAGGCCTACATGAAACTATCCACAGGCCCAGAGTACAGTGCAGGATTTTATTCTTTGTATTTTCAATTAAAGAAAAGAGAGAATTGGCTTGGTATTGTTTAAAAAAAGAACCAACAGACAGAACAAAATTGTGGCACACCCAGAATAGCACTTTTTTTTTTAAATCAAGTGTATCCTATAGGTTAATATATTTTTTAATCAGTTTTCACTGGGTTTTTAAAGGGAAATTGAGTTATTAAGAATGCATTTGAAATGGAAGAAATTGGTATTTTTGCTGCTTTTATTTTAGATAGAAAGAGAGAGAGAGAGAGAGAGAGAGAGAGAGAGAGAGAGAGAGAGCAGCCATCATCTGAATAAATGCAAATTGGCTGTGCCTCCACTTGGCATCATGCCAAGTATCTATAGCAACCACATCCTCTGACAGCCTCCGTCCATCCCTCCCTCCGTCACTCTCTAATTAGTCCTCTGTCTTCCCTTTTCTTCTGGTGCCTTTTTTTCCTTCCCACGTTCCCAGAAATCTGTGCACAAAGACTCTGGTCTGAGCTCCCTGTCCAGTACAAGAAGAAGAAAAAAAACAAATATTTACCCTAATTTAAACAGCTGCTCAATAGCACAAACACTCTGTAAAATACCCTTTAATTAATAAAATATGGATTTATTTTCATTCTACTAAATCAAAATCTCAAACATCCTATATATAGAGAGAGAGAGTAATAATATTAGTCATTTTAATTAATTAGGACTGTTATCAGTTTGCTAAGCTTCTTCATTGGGTTCATATGTTGCCGTGTTGCGTTCACGGTCAAGTTCAAAGCTTCAGCACGGCCTCAGGCGGAGAGGCAGCTCCATCTGACCCGGCTCACCTTCCCTCTGCTCCCCGCGCCGTGCTGCACCGCCTCCCGCCGGACATCTGCGGAACTACAGCCGGAGGAGGTCACTCATTCATGGGGATGGAGCGTCCTCCTATGGTCACTAGATGTCATTACATACCATGTGTAATGTGTGCCATGCCTAAACAAAGACCCCTTGTTATGAATAAATAAATAAATAAATTATTGGATGGATGGATGGATGGATGGATGGATGGATGGATGGATGGATGGATGGATGGATGGATGGATGGATGAGCATGAGATAAGCATGATAAATTTAAAATAAATACAACTTTTGCCATAAACAAATACACAAATTTGTAATGAATGCTAGGTAGGCTATACTTTTTTGTATTTATCAATTTCAATTTATTTCCTTTCCATACATTTTGTTATTTGTTGTGGACTTTAGCCCACAGCCAATCAGCTGCTTGGAAAAGCTCATTTGCACGGAGCGCGATATTTTTGTCCTAGGATGGCAAATGCATGTCCCGCCTACTCGGCCTCTGATTGGCTGAGCGCTCCGCCTCAACGTCCACATATGCCGGGCCAACCGGCTGCCCGAACTCAGTACCGAGCCACACGGCCAGTTCTCCCTCACCCACCCGCTGCTGGACTACAACTGGTCCCATTCCCACTACACCCCCATGCCACCTCCAAGCTCCGACCGGCTGGAACCGGGGAGACACTCTGAAAAAAGCCTGGGAAAACATGTCATTTTTGAGCTCCAGAACCTCCAGAAACCCAGCCCCAAATTCACCCAAATCCACCCCAGGGATGTTTCCCCATGCTAGGGTAAAACTCCCCTACCTCAGCCGGCCCGCAACCAGAGAGACACTCGGGAAAAAGCCCTGAAAATGTCATTTTGGAGCACCAGAAAGTCAGCGCGACAACAGTTCACCTTCCTCATTTCTGACAGTGGCAGTGGACGGCGGTTTGTCGTGGGCATGGTTTGTGGTGGGCGTGGTCTGTAGGGTCGACGGCTGCATATGGGCTACATCCATGATCTGGACTTACTTGCGTTTGTTCGCTATGATTGGATGAAGAACGTTTCACGCTCAGCCAATCAGAGGTCGAGTAGGCGGGACATGCCTTTGCCATCCTAGGAAAAGAAATATCGCCTACCAGAGACCGAAGAGTAAACTACCAAACGGACACAGGCTAGTTAGCTAATCAGCTGCTAAGTCAGCTAACTCGCAGACAAGCAGCATTGTACCTTGTGGGGTAACGTTATAATGATTGTAACGCAAACGCTAGCCAAAACGAAAAGGCTAGCAACAGTTAAATGAAGTAGCAGGTCGTTGTTTTGGGTTGTTTTTAATTAGCTAGGTCTAGCTAACGCGGAAGACATCCCCACAGAGTAATCAATGGTTAGCATAACGCAACGGACATAATACTCTGCTCATTTCTTCCTGAGTAAAAGGATGTCTAAACGCCTGCGAAACACTGAGCTTTGCGCTGATTGCAATGTTCCAGGTAAGCTAATTCATACCATTATGATTCACACCATCTCTGCAGTGTTTATTAGCTGGTATCCGTTATTTATTCACTGACGTTTGGTCCATCAAAGTAATGTTAAGCCACAGCCTTACACTTCACTCTTCTGGTTTAAATCAGATTATCAGTGCTGGTCCATGCTGCTTTCTGCTTTACAGTAAGTTAGATATGGCCCATGCCTTACAGTAAGTTAGATATGCAGTGAAGGTACTGTTGTTTTGACTGGGCAAGTTAGTGTTGACAGATCACTAACAGCTATAACGTTAGTTAGGAGTCCTTGGGTGAGGATGCAATATTAGACCTGAATCAGCTGTCTCTTTAACCATTTCCATCCGGTGTTACTTGCTTTAAATAATCAAGCAGGTATTTCTGATGTCTGTCAATATAACTGCACAATTGTTTTGTCCCAGGTAACAAACAATATATGTAAAATGTCTGTGGCTTGCAGAATTTTACCAGCAAATTTGAAATGCACCCATTATGAAATCTCAACCTAGATCAGCAGGAAACTGCTCTGCGCTCACCAGGATGACTGCATCATTCATAGAAAATCAGAGGGTACAGTAGTCTCCTGTCAGAGTGCTTTTTGTGCACCACACAGGGGTATAATGGTATAAAATAGAAGCCTATCCCATGTTGACAATGTGTGACTATGATTATGGAAATATAAGTCTGTCTTTTGAAAAATAATTAATTAAAAGATATTGCAAAAGTATATGTTTTTACATCCTACACCCAAATCTGAAAATGTTTGTCAGATTGAACCAGTCACTACATTCTGGTATCAGATCGCTTAGGCTTAATCTGTTTGAGTAAGTGTTTTTTAAGAAAAAAAAGTGTGTGTGTGTGTAAAGTACAGTAAAGTAGATGTGAATATTGCTATCTGGTTTCTTTATTCCTCTGTGATAGTAACTGAATATCTTTGAGCTGTGAACAAAACAAGACATTTATCACAATTTTCTGACATTTTATAGACAAAACAACAAATTGAGAAAATAATTGACAATGAAAATAATCATTGGTTGCAGCCCATGTTCATTATAATTCATCATTCATCAATAATATTTATTTGTTAAACAATGGTAATGGTATAGCATTAGGGATGAGAGAAAAATGTAATTAAGCTTTTACAATCAACTGCTTCTGTGAAAGCTGCAGTAATATTTGCATTGTACGTGAGGTACTTTCAGGAGTCCCATTTATATAGAAATGACGTGATGTTTTTCAGCAGGCACAGGAAGCAAAACAGGATGCAGAGTGAATTAACTGCGTGCTTTCAATGCAGAAGAGATTTTTTTTTTCTATTGTGTCTCTCACCACAATATGTTGTAAATGTGATATATTGTAAGTAGAATGTGAATTGGTTTTTATAGAAATTGGCAACCGATATGAACAAAAATGCTGGTCACTTTCCTATTTCACAGTAAGAATCAAGAATAAACAATAACAAGTGTGCTAAATATATATTAATACTCAAGTTTTAGTACCTTGTCCATCATCATGTCGTTCAGACTAGTTAAACCCCTCAGGTCTCCACAGCAGCTGGCCTGGATTGCCCTTCCATACGGCTGTTACCAGTTGTTGGCTGTGAATATTTTTAGAGTTTCAAGATGTGGTATTAAATTTAGCAGCACTTGTTGAGGAAAGGGTAAAAGAGATGTGTCAGCACCAACTTTCAGGTCTTGGTGGAGAGTAGGGATGCACCGATGTACTGTATCGGCAGAACATCAGCTGATATTCGCCTTGTTGACTGCAATCAGCATATTGGCAAATAAGATGACATTCACCGATGCCGATATTCAGATGCCGATATTTATCTGTTGTGTTGCATCAATTTTGCGCTGGCTAAATGTTGTGTTAAATGGTTAAAAATGCTTTTGAAGCATTTAGGCTATTTTAAAAAAAAAAAAAAATCATTTGTCATGTGAAAGAGGGTTATATTAAAAGTTGTTTGTATGATTGTATGATTTGTGCTCATTCAAAGATAGTGTAATGACATGTTGAATTACTTTAACAGTTCAGTCATTTTTTTAATAATTAAGATTTCTTTGTTTCCCTGGCAAAGAAAGGGAGAATAAATAACAACAAAATAGAAATAAAACATAAAAACAACAGCACCGGCTATCGGTCAAATCGTTATTTTAATTACTATCGTCGTATCAGCCCAGTATTTCACAGTCGTACATCCCTAGTGGAGAGTAAGTTAGGAGGAGACTCTGGACACTGGGGGACCAGGTGCCAGAATCTGACCAGCAACTCCTGCAGCTGTTCCTCCTCCACCTCAGCTGCTGCTAGACACGTACAGTCTTCACTGTCCTGTCACTGCGCCAGCCACTCAATCTGCTCGACAGTTTATCGGCTATCGGAGTATCATATGAATTTACAGTATTTTTGGCCTAAAGATGTTCGCTGTTAGAAGAGTCTCTGTATAAATGGCAGATGCTACAACTCTGTGACATTTGTATTAGATGAAGTGTGCTAAATCGGTCAAGGTTAAGTAAACATATTTATTTTGGTCACAGTGTATACTGTATCTTGTAAGTGCACTCTGTCCCTATTTCTCTATATGCATTTCCTGAATATGCAGCACCAAATTTATTGATAGCATTTGTTTGTTATGTATTTTTTACAATGTTTTGAAGTAGGAAGCTGCTTGAAGGTTGAGGTGTGACAACCTACAACTGTTTGTCTTCACTTCCTAGTTGCACAATGCATGCATCACCTAGCCTAAACATGGGGCCAAAAGGCCATGAATGCCTATTATAGCCAACCAGGGTTTGGCTTTTTTCTTTTCTTTCTTTCTTCAAGTTAGATTGCATTTGTGTCTGCATGTGAAAGCCTCCTCAAGGCATGCTGTGATAATAAAAGGTTTAACAATAGTCTCAACTGAATTTGACACTCTCTTAATATTTGTGCCCTACGTTGTGTTAATGATTCATGTTACATTAGCCTAAATATTGCTTTCAGTGGTCTGAGCTGGGCACACAAAAAATCGAAAAGACCAAAAACCAACAAGACTCGGTTTTCAGGACATTAGGTTTTCCTTCCTCGTCTGTAGTGCTCAGCTCCAAGCCCATTTCATCTTAATGAAGATGTAGATTTGGAAAAGAAAATGCTGTAATTTCCTAAAACAGCTGGGCACTGTAGTTTCAGCAAATGTTATTCAAGCAGAAGTAAATAGTGCATTTGTAAGGGACTATTTTCAGCAGTGGATTAATACACATTAGGTGCTCTACTGAGTATTTCTGGCAGCAGGTCGGTTTATGTGGGATTAACTACAATACCCAAGTTCATCTAATGATAGTACACCTTGTATCGGTGAGGCACACTGATGTGTTTTTGGACAACAATGGAGCTCTATGGCACAGAGCAATACATTACCTTGTTAGAAGGAGGATCTATTAAGGTTTTGGTCTTTGTTTTTGTTTGGGATTTGTTGACGATAATAAAAATGTAGAACATCATCACCAGCCTTATCCTTAAAGCACCTAATAGTTTTGACATCATAAGGAAGAGTTTCTCCAGATGAGGAACAGAAAAAGGAGAAGTGGGGTGCTATGAGCTAGCATGTCAGTGATTCGAATAATGGCAGTGAATGTGAAGAGAGGACATGACTAGTTGTGATACATTTCTAACTGACTCATCTTAGACTACCTACAAATAAACCGAGAGCAAATCAAACCCGTGAGAGCTAGAGGATACTATATTGTACCATTAGCTGTCCTTTAATTGGCATGTTTAATCAGTTGTGATTCATTGATTAGATCACTGCAAGTGTCGTGACTTTCAATTTGTGGTTGTCTCTTCTCTTCCAGAACCGCGCTGGGCCTCGGTGAACAGGGGTGTGTTGATTTGCGATGAGTGCTGCAGTGTTCATCGAAGTTTGGGCAGACACAGCTCGCAAGTCCGCCACCTGACGCACACGCCATGGCCTCCTACACAGCTACAGGTAATAACTCCATGCAGGCAAAATGTATATTAATATTTGCCTGTGTAAAGCTACATATCTTTATACTTTCAGATATGAATGTGTTAGTATAGTTTGAGGGCTATGGGGCTGAATTGTCTCTCCTAAAATGCCTTGAGATCCTGTTATCCATGCACACAATCTGTATCACTGCAGTTTTGAATTCAGCAGGCCTCTATCTTTGCTCAAGATAAATCTGTTGACAACAATCAGATCCCACTGAGGTATATTGATTTTGTCCAAATATAGAAAGTGTTTGTTCAGGAAGGGAACTGTTAAAGGCGAGTCAGCATTCTGCAGTTTAAATCAATGGGACACATTTTTACAGGCTTCTTTTTCATTTAATTCTAGATGGTTCAGACATTATACAGCAATGGTGCAAATTCAATATGGGAGCACTCTCTTCTGGACCCTGCGTCTGTGATGAGTGGAAAACGCAAGGCCAACCCTCAGGACAAACTGCAGTGAGTCATTATTGTTTGAAAATGTTCATGCAGATGTTAATGAAATAAACAAAAAAAAATGATTGTTGAACTTCCAAGTTTTAGTGTTTGCCTGTGACTCATTAATTGCCCCTTTCTTTCTGTTTGAACCTCTTATGTTTCATGTTGTCCCAAAAGCCCAAACAAATCAGAGTTTATAAAAGCCAAATATCAAATGCTGGCATTTGTCCATCGCATGCCTTGCCGGGAGGACGACAGCTCAACAGCCAAGGATTTAAGCAAGGTGAGGCTGCTCACTGTGATTAAGAGAAAACTGTTCAATTCAATTCAATTCAATTCAAATCACGTTATTTGTCCCAGAGGGGCAATTAAAATTATGTAGTACACAGCTTTATTGTTAAGCTTTATCAATTCATACCAATTAGGAATGGGACAATAATGGATTTTATCGTGGATTGTGATTAAAAAACACTCACAATAAGTTGATCGTGGTGAATTTTCATTATCTGGATAATCGTGAATATTGAGAATGCAATAAAAATATTTGTTTCTTAAAAAAAAGTCATAATGTTTTGAGAAACAAGTCATAATGTTTCGAGAAAAAAGCCACAATTTTATGAGAAAAAAGTCTTAATGTTTTGAGAAAAAAAGTCACAACAAAGCAAAATGTAAGGTAACGTGATTCCAGTGCATTTTAGTGCCATTTTAAGAGTTTGAAGCATATTCCATTGATTATCTCGATAATATCGTGAATTGCAATTATTTTGGCCAGGATAATCGTGACAGGAACTTTTCATATCGTCCCATGCCTAATACCAATAGTTGTTTTGTTTGTTTCAGCAACTTCACTCAAGTGTACGCACCGGGAATCTCGAGACTTGTTTGAGGTTGCTATCTCTGGGAGCACAAGCTAATTTTTTTCACCCGGTAAGATTCATCTGCTCTATTTAAAAACAAAAGTTTGATCTTTGCATTTACTTTTCTGTTGATTTTAGATCACAATGTCCTGTTAATCAACCCCTCCTCTAGGAAAAAGGAAACACTCCTTTGCATGTAGCTGCAAAGGCAGGACAAGTATCTCAGGCTGAACTATTAACTGTTTATGGAGCAGATCCTGGAGCCCCTGACAGCAATGGCAAAACTCCCATTGACTATGCAAGGTTAGCTATTTTCAATCATCTTTTATTATTCAAACACAAAGTGTTATTTCACCCTTTTGAAGTATTATATCATGTATTTTTTTTAAAAATGTGCCTTTGCAGGGAAGCTGGCCACCATGACCTGGCAGATAGACTGGTGGAGATTCAGTATGAACTCACTGATCGACTGGCGTTCTACCTGTGTGGGAGAAAGCCAGGTATGCAGTGAGAGAGATCTGTTATTGAAATGACTATAAACATGGTTCAGACAAGGTGCTGGAATTTTAAGGGGGAAAAAAATCAAGTGGAATACCTTCAAAATAGCCCAATTTTTAGCAAAGTGTTAAAAAGTTCTTGAAATTCAAATGAACCACATAAAGTTGTCTTATATTTCGACTATAGTTTTGTTCATCAAGTCATACTTAAATTACTCCGAATCAGAAATCACTCAGCTTTTTCTTCATCGCCTTGATGAGCAAATGCGGTTAACGATGCGTGATGGATTATTTTTAACGTCTGTCTATGCACTTTGTCTTCATGCATCGTCTGAATGTTATTAATAGAGCTGGCTGGTGGAGGTGGGGGCTCGCTAATGTAGTACTCACTACTACGCTAACTTACTATTAAATTACAAAAATGAGATCTCACTCATTTTACAAGCACTTACTCTTGGAACTATTTTATCTGAACAAAGTAAAGCAGTATTTGCTTTAAGCAAAGTCCTTGAAAAAGAAAAAAAAATATGTTTGAAAAAGTACTTGAAGTACCTAACGGATTAGGCTACATGTAATCGGGATTACGTAATCAGATTACAAAAAATCATTAACTATAACTTTTTGTAAGCATGTTTTTGTAAGGGTGATTTGATTTGAGTTTTTTTTTGTCCATATTGCACTGCAAGCAGATAAAAACAACTGCTCATTGTATTTAATTTACTTTGTGAATACCGATTATGTACTATATTTAAATAATCCTTAATATAAAATGTTTATATTTCCCATAAGTATCGATGATGTTGTTGGCAGTCATCCAGAATATTCTTGTTGTTGCTTTCAGATCATAAAAACAGCCAGCACTTCATTGTTCCACAAATGGCTGACAGGTAAGAAAGCACAAGCTGTAAGTCAACATGATGCATGTCGATATTAAAGGATTTGTGTGAATTAACGTGTGTCTAAGTGAACGAGCTTAACTTGAATCGATCCAACAAAGTGAGGTAGTTGTTTAGGGTTGTATTTTTGCTCTGAGGCCTGTTCTGACACGCTGTTGAGATCGCTCCAGCACCACAACTATCTGTGTTAAAACAGACCCAGTGCAAGAGCTGACATACCCAAACACTCTGCAATTGCTGCAAATAATTAAAACTGTTATTCCAAACAACCACTGTAAAACAATCATTGTGCTTTTTCAGTCTAAATGACACATTTGATCTTTTTTTATTGCTCTCTTTTGATGGATAAGGAACATGTAAGTATTACTGAGAATGAAGTGTGCATTATGTGGACCTAACAATTCAGCAGCATGTGTTTATGAAAGTTATGTTCTGTTTGTAGCAGTTTAGATTTATCAGAACTGGCCAAGGCAGCAAAGAAGAAACTGCAGTCTGTAAGTATTTCTGCAGAGTTTCGTTGCACTGAGCTAACTTTTCTCCCCTTAACTTAAGCCTGACTACATGTAATTTATTAATTTTCATGCAGCTCAGTAATCATCTATTCGAGGAGCTGGCCATGGATGTGTACGATGAGGTGGACAGACGAGAGACTGATGCAGGTACAGTAGAATTAAACAGTAAAAGCTCTGTTGTCTTGTATCCAGAGAAGCAATGTGATCTCATGGGGAAGCGAATAAATAGCATGCCACTTTTTGCATCTTTCGCATTTTCACGTGTTGTTTTATGCTCCGTTCTCATTCCCAACTCGTCACATGCGGACGCTTCAGGAACCATTGATGTCACTTTTACGCACCAAACTATGACGCTTCACTGCGGTCGCAGTTTTAAACACGTGGTTAATGTTGTGAATTCAAACAAAGCTTACGTTTAGGCAACACAACTAGGTGGTTAAGTTTAGGAAAATATAGTGATTTGGGTTCAAATATGGAAGTTTGTTACGTACATTAACTTACGTATGTAAGTTACAACGTAAATAACCAAAAACTCACAGTAAAGTTAAAATATCTGACACAAGTCTCCTGGGTGAAAGTCCTGTGTTTGTTTGACCCTCCCACCCTAAACAGACTTTCTCAGTCTTTATACTACGTCCCCTCTCTTCCGGAGCAGTTGCTCTGAGCGTCTAATAGCGAATACATCGTGTAAAATTACACTCCAAAAGCACAAAGAAAAACATGATGACTCGCAAAATGATTTAACAAGTTGCCGTGTTATTCATACACCATTTTGTGAGACCAGGCTAAGGGTCTGTGTGCTGGGAGGGTGCTGGGGCCCAGAGTTTCATCAAAAAAAGCGTTAGCTGCATGTAAGTTTTGTTTCTATGACAACGACGGGTAGCTAGCTTAATGTTACGTAAAGTGATGAAAGCACACCACTCACCAGCAGCAGTCAGCGTCCGGCTGATCTGCTCCCACAAGCTGGCTTTTCTGTCTTTGTTGTGATAGTTTCCTGAAAAGGAGAGCCAGTTACGTTACCAGTGCCTTTTTGAAAAGTTCAGAGATTTTCAACTTGAAGCGCTCGGAGTTGCCGCACAAAAAAAGGCAGAGCACTCTGAAAAAAGACGCTGGGTCCAGCACTTTTTCCCAAGGCAGCCACCTGCAGCCACATATGCTCTCAACTCATTGGGATCAATTGAAAGAAAATGCTTGTGCTGAGAAAAAAAAAAACCGCTGTATGGACACAGGCCCGAAGACAAGACATTTGCACTGATGTGTCTTCACACTGATCCTTGAAATCCTCCACTGGTGTTGCAGCTGTACTCCCACCTCTAAACCGGACACCACTGAGCTCATTCTTCTCCTATTATTTGTAGTGTGGTTGGCTACACAGAATCACAGCACTCTGGTGACAGAGACGACTGTGGTGCCTTTCCTTCCTGTGAATCCAGAGTATTCGTCAACACGAAACCAGGCGAGTCGACTTTACAGAACTCCAGTGCAAATGTTGTGTTAGTTCCCTTTGCACACATTTACTTTGAAGTTAGATTGCATACCGCTGATGTGACTTTGTTTTTCTTTTTTTAGGGACGACAAAAGCTGGCAAGATTTAATGCACATGAATTTGCAACTCTTGTGATTGACATATTGAGTGATGCAAAGCGCAGACAACAAGGGAATTCAATAGCCAGTCCCAAAGGTCAGCGTCTTATTGTTACTTTATTCCAAGATCTTACTGACACTGAAGTGTAGTGCACATGTAAAGTAACTATTCCACTCTGTGTCCCTTCATTCCAGACAATGTGGAATTTATCCTGAAGAGTGTGGCAGTCAGGCATGGCAGTGACAGCCAGGACAACGACCAGCCGGACTACGATAGTGTGGCGTCTGATGAGGACACAGATCACGAACTCCCCTCGAGCAAAGGAGATAGGACCAAGGTATCGTGGCATCACTTTCGCAAATTGAAAGACTCTCTCTCTCTCTGTCTCTTTACCGTTTTGTTTCCAACCCTTCTCTCCAACAGAGCCTGGACTCGGACCTCTCCGATGGCCCCATCACTATGCATGAATACATGGAGGTGAAAAACGCGCTCTCTGCCTCTGAAGCCAAGATCCAGCACCTCATGAAAGCCAACAACAACCTAAGTGATGAGCTGAGGCTGATGCAGAAAAAGGTACCCCCCGCGCTCCACCAATAAGATCACTAACACCAGGGGGCCGGACTGAGGGGGGGCCACAGTGGTCAGCAGAGCTCTTCTCCTGCCCAGTGCGATCGAGACCGAGCTATCTGAATAGGAATGCTGTGTTGCAAGATAAGGCTGCTGCTGTGACACCCTGCTGGTCCACCCTCTGTTTTGGCCAGCATGTTCGATTTCAAAGCTTGAATGTAAACTGGAGATTTTATTTTATTTTTTTTGGTTTGTTTTCTGGAATTGAGAAGAAGAAATGCACCCTTTCTCCAGTTAATAACAAATACAGTTCACCGGTAGTTCTCCTTTTTGTATTAAATCTATACTGTCTAATGTTACTAACAAGCATGTTTTAAGAAAAAGCATGAAGTAATTGACAGTGGTTTTTAATCCTTTCATAGTGACTAACTGAAATTGTATGTGTGTGCCTTGCTTCATCACATATACTGTGTTTACTGCGTAGACTGTTTTTTTGGATGATTTCCAGCTGTTGTTTTCGGTAACGATAACTTTTAGTATGTGTGGATTTATTGTTTGACGTGTTGTCTAAGTGGTCACATTTCATAGAAAGCATACTCTGATACAAACCTGGAATACTGTTACTCTGTTACAACTGCTGATTTATAGACAATGTTCAGTTTGAGATTCTGCGCAATTGTATGCACTATGCTTCAATTTAGCAATATATATCCTGCTAAACAGATGTTCTAAGCATGTTGCAGCTTTTATTTTGTTAAATTGAACTCCTGTCAGTCAGGCTGATTTTTTTTTTCTTATGTTAAATTGCTTCAGTTTGGCTGTTTTGGTGGAGGAGCATGCCGATAATTTGTCTTTTAATTCTGTTGGTGTGACTCAGGTTTGCACACACAAGGTGACATACAGCGTGTAGTGTAGCGTACTGCATTGTTTTTGATGATGTGATCTGGCTTTGTGTTGGCTTATGGTTGAACAGATGAACTAAAATGACCACATTCAGATAAAGATGTGGTGAAGAAAGCAGGACAAGGTCATGACATATTTTATATATTTCAACTTTAATTAGAATGACTTTAATCAGTCATTATGGCAGAGGTTAGTAATTAAAGCATACTACTCCTTTTTCTGACCAGAACACCAGATCTACCATTTACTTTGCATTAAATGCAAGTAGTTGCATTAATTAAGGCAGTTTTTTCTTTCCCCAAAACTGTTATATCCTTTACAAAATCTTCATGATTTTGTTAATTCTTGAATGCCTCTTATCTGCTCATAATTCTTGAGTTAATCCGTCTGTACTGTGGCTACATCTTTGACTTAAGCTGCACCTGTGTCGCTTACCTACGCAACCATCTTTTGCTTGCTTATCACTTGCTTTGCTTTTTTCTTTTTTTAGACCCAAAAAAAATCCCTCCCGAAGCAAAATTCCTGTTATTCCTATGATTTTAGAAGGCTGATGGTCAACTTGATGGATATTAATGAACATTTTCTGTCCTGTTTCTAACCTAAAGTCTGTACATTTCTCTGTAAGTCATTATCATTGAAGCAGCTTCAGGTTTTGTATATTGGTGACATGTACATTTTAGTGAGAGCATTATCCAGATATTGACAGAACTTTCTATATCATGGGAATAACAAAAATTCAAAGGTTAGATTCTTGGATTTTATATGATACCCAAAGATGAAATTAATGACAAATTTGGCACAATTTAATGACTGTAAGCATGCAGACTGTCAAAGTATAATATGAATATTTTAGGAATACAACAGGATAAAAGCTGACATGTTATGTGGATCAGAACAGGGAACACAGCTTGCTTTGCTGAGAGCACCTCTTTTAGTGTATTGCTGACCGTCTCTTCCAGCTGCACTCTCTGCAAAGCGAGAACACGTCTCTCAGGCGGCACGTCCCAACCAATATCTATCAGATCCCCAGCGGTTCAGACTACCCCGACCCCTCCAGCCCCTCAGCCCTGAAACGCCGGCAGTCTGCGCGGGCCAGTCGGCCCATGTCTATGTATGAGACCGGCTCAGGCCTGAAGCCCTATCTCCCTAAAGGGGAAACTCCCTACCCAGAGGAGGGTATCCCCACCCTGCAACCCTTCCCACCTCATGTAAGTAAGACCTGTTCCCTGCTCTCCTTTGCCATTTCCTCTCCTCTGCCCTGTTTCCACCACTTTCCCTCATGTCTTCACCCTGTCTGCAAACCTTTCTCTACCTTTTCCTGTACTCATTTGCCACTGGGTAGTTTTTTTTTTTGCAGCATCACAGACGGAGTCATCAAAAGCACAATGCCATGCATTTAGACACAGCCAGTCACATCTCATCTTGTCCAGATACACATCCAAAACCATTATGTGCATATATCTGTTGTTTACTGGAGTGCTGTTTGTTGGTTTGTTTAGCTGTAATCGCAAGGAGATGCTGTTATTACTTTGTACTGTGTTTTATGTTGATGAAGCATTAAAACTACCATACAAATACTCTGTGTTTTTGTAATGCATGATAATTTTACATACTCACTTTATGTTCTCACCTGTTTCTCTTTGATTCAAATCAGATATTTGTGCAGTTAAATTTGAGCCTGTGAATCATTAGGTACTTTTCTCTCGATGGATTAACTCCCAAGCTCTTCAGTCATATTTTTTTTTCCCAGCACACTGTACGCAGAAAGGAAATGGTTATCTGGGAATAAATGTAGGAGAATAATCTGTAAAAACAACCAAGATCTTTTAAGTTTACATAGCACTGATTTATCTTAAAATAATATAATTTTCTAATCCTGAACTTAATGGTCATGCTTATTGCACAGATGTAGTTTTCCATCAACTCCATCCTCATTCTGCAGTATCCAGTTAAGCCACAACCGGCTTGAAGAGACTTGTGGGACATTACATGATCTAATCTCATTCATCTGACTTTTTAGTTTGTTTCTTTATTTAATTTAAAATGTGATTTGAACCCTGTCTTTAGACGGAAAGGGGCGCTTTTGTGACCACCTCTTCATCCCTCCCCTCATTTCCATCCACCCTGTCTTGGTCGAAGGACGAGAGTGCTCAAAAGGTTAAGTACATCCTCACTCGGTCCACATCTTGTGGGACGCAGCAAATCCACTTGGAGCCATTTCTACTCCCCCACCCCTCCTCACCTCCCTCTGTCCTCCATATGCTGCTCCTTATCTGCCCTGCTGCATGAGCCGCCCCTCCACCGTCAGACACCTGCCGTCATCAGCATCATCCTCACAGCGCGGCTAAACGACGGGAATTGTGTGGTTTTGTGAAGGCAAAACCTCTGAACGTTGAGCAGAAAGTTGTGCTTGTGATGCAGCACCTGCTACTTTTAATGCTTTCTTTCTTTGCTCTAGAAACCTGTGCAGCAGATGATGCTGAAAAAGTTTGATTGTTGTAGTGTTTCATAGTGTAATTGAGTAAATTAGATTGTTAAATGTATATTTTAAACCTTTTGAGTTGTTAAACTCAATGTATTTTTCACTTCAAACACTCTTAGTAAAGAGAAGTCCCCTTTTTTTAACCCTGTCTCTAACATCTGCTTGGCCATTTTGCACAATGAGCTTCCAACAGCATGCTGCTCTCACTTCCTCCAGTAACACACAAACAACAGGAGTTGTTTACAGTCCAAAAAGAAGATTTATCTTCTGTTCAGGCAGAACAACGATTTATCAAAACATGTATGTGCTAATCGCATTTCCTAAGGTGAGCTGGTGTGTGCTGCATTGCATTTTGTACTGCACACAAGAGGAGGATTGTGTTTAGATTCTTGGCCGTGGATTGAAAGGGTATGAACGTGCTGTACAATCGGTCCTGTGTGGCTTCAGTGTTTGTCTCTGCTTCCTAAATTTAGTTTCGAGTCTGATAGTGAATCTGCACAAAGTTAAGTTACAGTGAACCATATCTGGTGTGAAGATACATGTGATTCACTTTGTGTTGCGTGTGATTTGGTTTCATTTATGAAGTCATCTGATTTCCTAACTATCAAACAATGATCCTCTGGGCTCTCTTTAGTTCTCTCTTTAGTCAAGTGTGTCATGGTTCTAATGTAATGTTTTTAGCCATGTGTTGCTGATTATTAGAATTGGCTTTTTGTTAATTATCATCCATGCAACCCATCCTTATTTCAACATCTCTGTCACATTTGATGATGTCATAGTCAAGTTCAAACAAGTCAGCATTATGTCACACTGATGTGAGCAAACTATCTGAACTCTGCGTAATCTGTTTTACTAATCCTGTACTGAATGCTTTACATTGATTATGTGCTCTTGCTTCACAGCTTCATTGGCTTGTTTCAGTCAGAGTCGTCTGCATCGCTTTTACTCTTTGACATGCAACAAACAGAAAGGAGTACATTTCCAATATATGTTTTTGTTCTTTGTCGATGAGGATTGAAATTGTGATTTCACCACAGCTGTTTCTGGTTTATGTCGTCAGTGACGTGGGAAGTCTTGCACGAGGCACATTATCATTCTTTTTGTCTCCTCTCTTCCTTCTAGGCCTCGAAGTTAGAGAAGCAAAGCAGCATGCCGGAAAGTGACTATGACAACACATTCAACGACTCTGAGATGGATGATTCGGGGTAAGAGCAGAACGATGTTTGTGCTGAGTGAAAGACAACAAGACCGTTTAACTCTTCCTATGAAGACAAGATCTATAGTGCATTTTGAGGGCATTCATAGTGAATTATCATGCATTCATAATGCTTCATGACTACATTCATAAACATAATGCTTTCTGATGCACTATATCAACTCTCATAAAACAATATCAAGGAACAAAGTAATCCAGCACACACCACGAGTATCCAGATAGACTTTTTAACCATTTTACATGCATTAAATCAAAAAAGTATCTGAATACTTTGTTCCTTGCTCCTGCTCTGGCTGCACCCTGGATGAGAAGCACAGCTGTGCACGGGGCACCCACTGATTCATATACTACTCATAAAACAATATAGATGTAACTTCTAATGATTTATAAGTTATAAACTAGAGGTTGACTGATAATACATTATGACTACCTATACTCACCTGTAGTGAGGACTCATAGTATGCTATAATAGTATCTTATTGTACGTAATAACTTAATAATCACTTATTATGCAGCATAGATTCTTTTAAATGCATGAAAATGCATTACACTTTACTTACCACACAATGATGCATTATTATAGATCTTCAATATGTACTTCACTGTACTTAACACATACAATGATAACTTATGATACTGCATGGACTATAATAGCATACTATGAGTCCTTAGTCCTAAATGTTACTGACAGTTTTCTGTCTCCTAAATACAATTTAAAGGGGTTTTCAAGTAAAATAATGTGCTCTTTTTTGTTTTAAAAAGAATAAGCAGGGTTTTTTGGCAGTAGACATACTTATTTTTGTGTGAACTTCCCTCTGTAGTTTTTGCAGGAGAGGGAGGCTGAGGAGCAGCGGCTGGCTGGGGGAGGGCAGCTCTATCCCGGAGTTGGATGATGTGGAGATGGAGTCAGACCCCACGCTTCCCAGCACAGAGGACGTCATCCGCAAAACAGAGCAGATCACCAAGAATATCCAAGAGCTGCTGCGAGCTGCTCAGGAGAACAAACATGACAGGTCAGAATCTGAAGAGACAAGGATCTTTCTTTTTATCACTTTAGGATATGTACCTGGTTGCACAAAACACCTTAAGTTAAGATTTTCCTTAAAGTCTGAGTTAAGGTTTCCTTCAAATAAAATCAGTTGCACAAAACACCCTTAACAAGACTGTTCCATGACCGGGAGTATACTTAACGATGAGTATTTGATTTTACACTTTACTGACTCAGTCTGGTCCCTCTTTAAGATCAGCCACAGTACAAACAAACAGTCTTAACTAAAGAAACCTTTTAAGGCATTCTGTGCAACACCCTTAAGTCAGTCCCTCAGCTCAGGAGAAACTAAACCTTAAGTGTCATTTTAAGGAGAAAACTTAAGGTGTTTTAGCTTTCATTTCTTTGCTTCCATTTTAAACCCTAAGTTCCTCTTACATTCATCATTATTCTGTTATGTTTAGTTTATCTCCTATCATTTCCCCTTGTTTGTCTGTCATCTTCCCCTTCATTCTTCTTCCACTCTGCTCTGCTGTTACGCTGTTGTTTCGGTGTCCCCGTCCCTCACCCCTGTGAGCAGACCATGTGAGCGTGAAGGTGTGCGTCGGCTCAGGCACAGCCTGGGATGTTTCAGCACTCTGGTGCCCTGGGCCGAGAAGGCCCCCTCTCCCCTCCAGCCGCTCAGCCTGCGGTCCCCTGACCCCACCACCTGGTACTCTGGCCTCTGTCCCTGCCTCCCAGGCACAGTTTTATTTTCCTCTCCCTCACACAGTTTCTGCCTCACCCTTTTCCTTCTGCCTCGCCTGCTAACAACTAGTGTCTCTTTTTGCTGACTTTGGATTTGTTCATTTAACTGATGAAAAGTGAATACAGGGACTTGCTTTTTATATATAGGTGACAGTGGATTTGATGTAATGCATTTTCAGGTTGATGTTGTTTCTACTCTGTAGTAGGGCTACACAATGAATCAAAATTGTTTTATCAAAATCGCAATATGGACTGGTGCAATACCCAAATCGCAGGAGGTGCAATATTTGCAAAATATGTGAAAATCCCATTCTTAATTAAGTATTGTGGTGCTGCAGAGATGTCCCGGCCTACAAATCACATTCTACAGACTTTAAAAAAGTCGCCAAAAAAAATCACACCATGATCATTTGAATATATTTTTCAATGAAAATTAGAATAATGTTGCAAAAATGATAATTTCCTCCAATGTCATGACTCAGATCACAAATGCAATATCAGTCAAAATAATCGCAATTAGATATTTTCCTCATGTTGTGCAGCCCTACTGTGTTGCCATAATTCTTTAAAAATATTTTTTTTTAAATGTGCTATAGAATAAAACTGCCTTGTACTTGCTAAAAATGTCTGTTAAATAGCACGTTCTGTTGATGTTAACCTGAAGTTGACGATGATAATGCACGGTGTGGTGTGAATACTATATAATACAGTTTACTTGCATGATAGAACTTTTAGTTAATTGATATTTTATCAGTGTTTGCTCTGTAATTCTGAGATGTGTATGAATGTGACATCAATATGTTGAACTCATCGACAAATCTCTTCTCCTCACAGCTTCATACCCTGTTCAGAAAGAATACATGTGGCTGTAACAGAAATGGCTGCCCTCTTTCCCAAGGTATGGAAACAAGTTTGTAGATATTTTTGCTTGGAGAGAACAGATCAGTCAGCCATGTACTTTTTTTATTTGTTATTTTGAAGGTATCACAAGCACAAATACCAGAGTTTCAAGGTCCAACTACAGCAGTTTTTTTCAGTTGAGCCAATTCCTGATGTATTATTTCACCTGGTTCTTTATTCAAATCAAAAAAGCAAAGAATTTCACATAAATGTATATATAATTGTGTGTTAAATGTACCTATTCTTAAGTGTGGTTTACAAACCAAAGGTCAATGTGGTTCTAAATGATCTGCACTATACCACCTCTCTTTTTACAAATCTGTTGACTTTTGAACAAACACTGTCCATTAATATTAAGATATTTCAACCTTGCTTTGCAGAAGCCGCGCTCAGACACGGTGAGATGCTCTCTGCGCTTGTTGACCTCCAGTGCGTACCGGCTTCAGAGCGAGTGCAGGAAGGCGTTGCCTTCGGAGGGCTGCATGGGACCGGACATGCAGCTGGTCACCCAGCAGGTCATCCAATGTGCTTATGACATTGCCAAGGCAGCCAAGCAGCTCGTCACCATCACCACAAAGGAGAATACCAACTAACTGCACTTACAGAGCTGCAAAGCAGCCAGCATCTCAGTTTCGTTCTTATATATATATTTTTTAATGATTTTGTTGTTGTTGGGGTTTTTTTGTACTTGTGGTATATGCATGCATTGTTTTTTTTAATTTATGAATAAATATTTAAAGCCAACTCTGGACAAAAACTGAGCGTAAAAGGGAAAAAATCAGCAACTTTACTTTGGGATAAGTTGTTGTAATAGCACAATTTCTCTTGAGGTAAATTAACAACTTCCACAAATCCTGTTAAAATAAGCAGCAGCTAGCAGGCCTGAGAACTGTAAAACTCACTCTTACTTACAAATAATCTTTAATCAGTCCATAATGTAAATACCTGTTCATTGAGAGAAGGAATTAAGCACAGTACAGTAAATCCACATGATGATAATGGTTAATGTTATCAGTCCAAAGCCACGCATGGATGCTGAAAAGCCATAAATGAGTCATGAATCTGCAGTCATTGAATGCCATTGCTCTTGTAGCTAAAGGAGCTTCCTCTCATGAATTGCACTGTGCAAGCATCATCATACTGTAAAGTTGAATCTCCAAAAACAAATTGATCATTAAATGTTGGGAACTTCATGTATGCACACTTTGTAGCTCTGCAATGCTAATGTTTGTTGCATCGAAAAAGCTATTTATATGGTTTGTCCCCTGTCCAAGTGTAATCCAGTCTGCAGTGCACTTATTGCGGCTATTTATGTGCGCCCATTTGTCAAGTTGGTGAATGCACATAACACTTGTTCAGGGTATTCTTCACCAGCACCAAGATGTTGTATTAAGTTCAAAAGATCTGGTGTGTTTCTCCACACTGCACTGTATTCTGCGGTCTTGTGTGCCATTGCAGTGTTGGTGATGTTACAAGATATTTAGAGCTAATAGCCATACTGTTTGTATGTCCATGTGTTTTTGTGCTCTGTTCCGTTGCTGCTAGTTTTGTATTTAATGTGCAACGTATGGGATAGAAGTCTAGACGTCTCCTGTATAATTGTGCAACCCAACGTTCATCCTCACCAAGTGTTTCAGAGTTCATTGTCATTTTGAAATCTGATCAAGGTAATGTCCCTCTCTGTACTTGACCGGAGTGCAGGGATGTATGTGATGCAGCTGTTAAGTTGCACTTCGGAAAAATAATTATTTTCTAAATAAACTTAATTTATAAATATATCCTGTTGTGATTTGCCAGATTTTGTATTTGTCATGTTTCACTTTTCACTGCCTCAATATCAAATACTGAAATGATTTGATTGGAATAGTTTTTATTGAAAACAGTCTACAAATACAGAATAGAAAATATAAAGCTCTAAAAGTGCAAAAAAAATATCCATCAATTATTTTCTATGCAAACATATTCTACATAATGCAAACAACCAGCATTAAATTATTTACATTAAGATAGTACAAATATGACCTCATAACCTACACGAACACTTCATTCTTTAAAAAGGGAATAAAGGACAGGTTCACATTTTTGAGCATTGTTTTAAGATGCACTTAAAAAAATGTGAAACTATCCTTTAAAGCTAATCTACAGGTAGAAAAATATACAATCTCACAAATGAGTTTTGACTTCAGTCTTGCAGGTTGCTCATGTCCAGGCTGATCGAGGTCTGCTGTGAATCTGAAAGAGAAAGTTTCAAGCATATCTTTAACATTAAAGAGCATTTTGGAACTTGGAATATGAACATTCAGCTTGACTTTCATCTTTTACCTTCTCCTGGTACCCTTTCTTGGCCATCCTCTGCATCTCCAGCTGCAGCTCCTCCTCCTGCACTCGAAGAGCCTCCCGGTCCTCCTCCTCCTCCTGCTCTATCCTGCACTGCTCCTCCCACTGCTCTTGTCGCTGCTGCTCCACCTACAGTACACAGAAACAACTTCAGGTCTGTTTTATATCTAGAATCTGATGCTGTGCTGTGGGGTTGAAATGCCTGAAAATTCACTCAAATGTAGTAAGCTGCTATCGTAGCATCATAGTTTCTTTAAATTCTCACATATCATCTTTGCTGTGGGAAAAAAAAGTGCTCTGAAAACACAAACCACTGCACTATGTGCCAACCTGAGCATTTATCTCTTCCATCCGTGCGGTCCTACGACCCTCCTCTTGCTCCTTCTCCTGGCGTCTGGTCTCCCTCTCCAGCTCCAGATCCTGGATCAGCTGTTCTCGTCTCCTCAGGGACTCCTCCTGAGCATCTCTGTTCTTTTGCATCTTAAGCTCCAGCTGCTGCTGTCTCCCCGCAAGCACCTATCAAAGAAGAAGAAGAAGAAAGGAGAGCTGTTGTTTAGTAGTCATATCTTTTAAATTACATTCAAATAAATTTTCAGATTTTAAAGCAATAGGACACCTAAGTTTGTAGTTTTAAATGCTGGAAATGAGTTAGCATTTTAGCACTTCCGGTTCCCTCGTCTTGAAGTCAGTAGGTTTTTTGAATGTGTTTTTGTTTAGACATCTGAAATAAGATCTGTGGTTAACACAAGCTTCAGAGATTCTCATGTTTTGTTCTACAACTTAAAATACGTCAGTAAATACCCCGCTGGTGAAGTAAGAATGTGTGTTTAAAAAGGCGGTTGCTAACAAGTGGCTAAATGAGACTACAGAGGTTGTCGAGGACATTAAATGACACCATCAGCTTAGTTGTTGCGATGGTGACGTGGACCGTGAAATGGAAGTTGGTGTAGTTCCTTTATAGCCTAACGTTAGCTTTTTACTTCTGCCGATTGCATTTACGCTTCTAAAATCATAAAAGTGGTTTTCATATGGAGAGATTATCTTGCCAGACAATCAAACATCTCAAGTTTACTTTAAACACAGTTCAAACACAAATTATGTATTTTAAGAATATGATTAATAGATTAAAATGTGCCTTACTTGCCTCACAGTCGGCCATGTTTGCTGAAAAAGGGGGTGTGGCTCTGCAGTCCACTTTAGATGATGTGGAACACTGTGATTGGCTTATAGACATCCAATCAGATAAGTTTGTGCATTTGAGTGGAGTCAGATGACAGCAATCATAGATCCATACATCCTAGAAAAGTTGGAATTGGAATGGTTGAGGGATCTGAACGGGTGAAGACAAGTTTTCATCTTAATCAGAACACTTCTTCATAGGACAAGTTTATGTTGTTTCTTTTGTCATTACTTTCTTCTGAAACTTCCACTAGGGGGGGAAATTACTCCAAGTAAGTTGTCTTAGATCCAAGTCGATGTTAAACTTTGGCAGGCCTGTCTCTCCCCTCCAGAAAGCCCAGTCCTGCTCTCTTATGTAACTTTACGATGCTCCGTGGCTTTGAACTGCACAGTTCATTAACACTGGAGCCATATGCCAGTGCCGGATTTAGCACATATCCCATTACACATTATAATATTATAGGAGTGTGCCGTATGCACACAAAACACAGTCTCACTCTCACACCTTTCTGTCAAGCATAGTCAAAACTCAGGCTTCTGTTCTGTTATTTTTAAAAGAATAACACACATGCACACATACACACCATTCTCCTTTCTGTCACCTTAAACACACACAGAAACGAGGTTCCCACACGCTTAACTTTTTCCACTGTGGCAGCAGAGAGACCAGTTTAATCACCCTGTCACCACCACTTGCACTCTTTCTTCCTCCCTTTTCTCTCCCACGACACAACTTTTCTCCACAAGTCTCAATTTCATGCTCCCATGTGGATAATTACATTAGAATTATGTTATGTAACGTGTATTTCTTCACGTCTCTCTGTATGTATTTATGTATTTTAAAGTATATGACCTTAGTATCATGTTATTTGGTTCGTGTGACCTTAAAAGTGGTATAGGCTGAAATACCAGCAGTCTGTTTTTATGTGAAATACCATCCTGCCAGACTGCCAGAACCCCATCGGGGCAGACCAGAGCAGGCAGCGGGGCACTCGCTCACTCCTCCCCTTGAAAAAACAAACTCTCTTACCATAAAACACCTGTCGCCTCCCCCCCTCCTCTGTACACTTCTCCTCCCCACCCTCTGTCTTTCTTCTCTCTCCCTCCCTCTCTCCACCCCTTTACCTACTTTTATTCACTGTTCTTTCCTCTGGACGTTTCCTGTTTTCCTACATCCGCCCTTTCTCATAAAGCTGTGTCTCCCTTGATGTTTTTGTGTATCGTGTTGCACACAGTGTGTAGCCTCCCAGGTGACGGGCCACGTGAGAGAAACAGCACAGTATCAGAAACTTTCACCCTGACATCACTTTGTTTCCCAGACTGTGCAGTAGATTGCTATCTTCATATCGCCTCAGTACATCTCATTACTGTTGTTCCTTCAGGGGCGTCTGTTAGTTACAGAAAGTCTGGGGTCAGATCACACCCAATTCAACTAACTCCAAAACTATCAGTGGTGGAAAATACAATTTGGAGGTTGGCCTACTTGTACTTTAGTTGAGTGTTTCCATTTTCTTCTACTTCTTACTTAGTTTACATATAAAGCATATGATCATCTTATGAAATATTATGCATTGTTAACCCTAACCCTAATGGGTTGTCATGATTTGGATTCTAAATCAAAAATCAATTGACATGAGCTTTCAATTCTGATCATCAAAATCAAAAGCACGATCAGCGATTCTCCCAGTATTTGTTTTTCTCTCCACCCCGTCTGAAAGGGGCCACTCTACATGATGAGGGCTTTTCAGGGCCGGCCCGAGCATTTTTGGAGCTCTAGGCAAAATGTGTTTGTTTGTCCGATGCCCATCCCACATGCCTATCTTTTTCTTACCTTCTGGATGTAGCTGAGTTGTGTCTAGACGGTGGCCCTAGATTTGCGAAAACTCTCCCGGGACTCGTTTCCGACAACCTATACTAACCTTAACCATTCAAGGTCAATGTCTAACCTGAACCATTTCACGAGACTTTCGCAAACTTTGGGTTGCCGTCTACACGACCATGTGACTGCTGCTGCTGATAGTTCAAAGTGTTGCGCTGTTGCTTTGTGGATTGTTGGCGCTGCATGCTACACAGGGTTTTTCCTGGCTCAAAATGAGATGGAGGTGAAACCATCCTGATGATGTGCACTTACTGTACATGCATGTGTACCTTCAACTGACTCAAGCAAACAAACAACATATTTTACAAGATTATTAAACTAAAAGCTAATTACTTTTTAACTGCCTGCTGCAATGCTTGTTAGAAAATAGTGATGACATCCATAAGAGTTTTGTGGATGAAAGTTGAGGTGGTCACCTCGTAATTCTCTATGCAGAAAAAAACCTGGCTCACAAAACTCGGCAAAACCATAAAACATATTTTTCTTAAAACATGAAAAAATATCGGATCAGTGGGCACTCGTGATCGTATATATATATATATATATATATTCTTTTTTTTTTTTTTTTTTTAAGTTCGTAACAAAAAATGTTTTTTTTCTTAATTTTTCTGTTTTGGTGGCGTGGCGCCCCCTCCACATGGTGGCGCCCTAGACAAATATCATATATCATATATATCATCTTTATTTATATAGCAAATGCCTATACCTGGGCCCTGGGGCTTTTCTTTTTTCTTTTTGTTTGACTATAGGAAACTAGTTTGAATAGGAAATAAGCTTAGATCCAAGATTGATTCCACTCTCATATTTGTCTGTTAAATATAAAGTTACAGCCAGCAGGCAGTTGAAACAGGGGAAACGGCAACATTTTACACTTTTTGTATAGACTAAACAAATGAGATAAAACATGTTTATTGTGGAGCTTTAGAGGTGTTTGTAGCCTAATATTGTTACCATCAGCACCTTTGGTTTAGGCACAAAAACTACTTGATTAAGTTTAGCAACAAAAATACTTGGTTAGAGTTAGAAAAAGATTGTGGTTTGGGTTAAAACCAGTACATTTATTATGTCACTTGCCGTGTGTACGTATATGACAAAACCACACATGTGACATTGAACGTGACATTTGTTACGTAAAGCTAAAATAACTTGCCATTTACTTTTATTTTCAAACGGGACATGAGCACCAGTCTCATGGGTCAAAGTCCTGTGTTTGACTCATCCACCACCCAAAAACAGACTTTCTTGGTCTTGATACTATGTTACATCACTTCTGCTTTGCTCCCGCCCATTACTACGGTAACTGGAGGGCACCGCCTAACAATAAAAACTAAATATGAGTCGTACTTGCTGCTTGTACAAACAACCTATGGTGTCGTTTTTCGGTGAAGGGCAGTCTCTGTTAAAACAATGCAGACGGAATAAGAATAACCATAAAACTTCTCACAGAACAGAGCAGTGAATTATTTTCCTGTCTAAAAAAGACTGGTCTACTTCACACAAGATTAGTTTTACATCTCGGATTTCCTCTCGTTCGGCCTCAGAGAAGAAGTTGAAAACAGAAGCAGTCACAGGACTTTCAGAACTCCCCCTGTACCATGACCACCAGAGGATTAAAATAGATGGGCCATGACTTTGTCTCTTGGTCACACCATTAGAGCGATGACTGACAGCTTCCTGTGGTGGTTTCCTTTTTTAAATAGAGAGTCATGACTCCAGTCCACAACCTCCATTGTGAAACACTAGACAGACAGGTAGCTGCAGACCAAAGATGAATCATCCAGCCAGTTTAATTTATTTAAAGCAAAAGTAGAGTCAACGACGGGAAATACTGAACACAGGACAGCTAGAGAGATTTAAGACTGATCTAACATTTTGCTGACTTTGTTGTGTAATTCAGGAGGAGTTTAGTATGTAAGGTTACATGTGATAGTTGGGTTTCTTTTTTTCTTTTTCTTTTTCTTTTTCTTTTTACTTTACTTTTTTTATATACGAAGTTCAATACAACTCTTATTTGTTAAGAAGCTGGAGCCAGGAGACACCAAAGATCGTGGATATATAAAGATAGGGCACTACTACTAAATGTATTTATATATTATTTAGCTAACATTAGATACATACACAGCTAACAGCTATTTTTAGCACTAAAAAAACGTAATCTGTGGCGATCGCGGACGTTAGCTTAGCTGTGTTGCCAGATCTCGCGAGAGTTCGTTGCTGAGACAGAAAAA
>JAOVVB010104646.1:0-12955 GCA_028570985.1 Heterobranchus longifilis | reverse complement strand
CCATGATATCACACACCTGCCATGACATCACACCTCTGCCATGATATCACACACCTGCCATGACACACTTACA
Source organism: Heterobranchus longifilis (assembly GCA_028570985.1). NCBI lineage: Eukaryota > Metazoa > Chordata > Actinopteri > Siluriformes > Clariidae > Heterobranchus > Heterobranchus longifilis. The sequence goes on along the minus strand of JAOVVB010104646.1, from coordinate 12,882 downwards.
TCACACACCTGCCATGATATCACACACCTGCCATGACACAGTTACATCACACACCTGCCATGATATCACACACCTGCCATGACAGTTACATCACACACCTGCCATGACAGTTACATCACACACCTGCCATGACACAGTTACATCACACACCTGCCATGAGATTACACACCTGCCATGACACCGTTACATCACACACCTGCCATGACACAGTTACATCACACACCTGCCATGAGATTACACATCTGCCATGACACCGTTACATCACACACCCATGTCTACTCACAGTCAGAAACACAGGTGAAATACACTCTGGCTCACAGTAAAAACACCACAGGCAGACTTTACCATTAGGCAGAGTAGGAAACTACCTGGGGCCCCCAACTAAAAGGGCCCCAAACAGCTATAGATTTATTGTGGTTATTATAATTATGTTACCATTCTAACTGACTGTACCCAGAAATTATTTACAAAAGGCCCCAAAGAGCACTTAAAAATATGCAACTCAACTGTATACTACTTACTCATTGTGTACTTCTACTTCAGAGAAAAACCTGACAGAGAAATGTTACTGTTTGTGTTGCAGATTCAGATTTTAAATGTGTAAAAATGTCTTTCCATGTCATTATGTGAGATTAAATTTAATGCACCTCTTAATGCAGGTGGTGTCGTCCTCGCTGTTAGCAGAGCAGCAGGCGTCGCTCCCTGAACCCCAGGAGATCCACACCACCAATGGGGATGCCGCCGCCACAGAGGACAGTCCGCTGGACGCTGACCCGTCAGACTCTACAGACTCGGAGATGGAAGACGACGGCCCTGCAGCAGATGGTGAGATGATGAGTATGTGTGTGTATATGTGTGTGTATGTGTGACTAACAGCTGGTCCTGTGAAGGTGCGGAGCAGGGGGAGAGCATGCCAGGTGTGCTGCAGTGTGAGTTCTGTGGGAGTCGAGGTTACGCTCACACGTTCCTGCGCTCCAAACGCTTCTGCTCCATGGCGTGTGTCAGAAGGTAAATAAATCACACATGCACCAACAACACGTCAATTAATCAGCACATGTAACATCAAGCAATGTCAATCCAGTCCAGCTGCATTAGATACAGTAACATGGTATTTTGATTTATGTTACGTTATACAAGCCTTCATAAAACCTGCAGTCAATGTCTGAATTAAAGGAGATTATTCAGGTGCACTGTTGTTTCAGTGTGTATTTGAAGTTAAAGGCAATGTTATATATTGTTTTATTGTCAACAAATCCCATGAAAAGACTAAAGCTAATGACTGATTGAAGTATTGTTTGTGTAGCCAAATCCTCACAGAGCTTATCCAACAATGCATTGAGCTCCAACAACCTGCAGAGTCTTCACGCTTTACAACGAGCATAAACCTAGCTTCATCATTTAAAAGAATGACTGATTTTGAATAAATTGATAATGTTGGATGAACATTATTTTAAAGAGGAACTCTGATGCTACATTGGGTGTTTTGGCTTAGTTTTAATCAGGAGTTTCTAGGGGGTGGTCCCATGGATGTATAATAAAACCTGGATGCAGCGTTGGAGGCGGAGCTCCGTTCATTCCTATGAAAGCTGCTCAGTGGTTCATGAAGCCAAAAAAACTCAACTGCCACCTCGAAAAATCCCTGGATGAACGGCACTACTTTCGCTCTACTTCCGTGTCATGGGGCCCATAGAGCAGAAGCACTAGAGACTTCCTCCGACGGAGCCGGCTACATCCTGTTTAGAGCTCTGGCTAACTTGAATGGGGATTAAATAATTCAATTTTGCAGCTCTTCTAGACTTTCAAAATGTTATCAAACCAAACAGACCAAACCAAATCCTGATAGTGAAATGAGTCATTTTGCAGGTGGTTGTAAGGCAGAAAAAAAATTATGCACGGATTTATAGATGTCTCTTTCACCATGTAAGTCTATGGGAAAAAGTATTTTTGGGCCCCATGGCATCATGTGACGGCCGCCATTGTTGTAATACCACCGTTTGGCCACTATGTCAAATTGGTTTCAACGGTCAGCACACTTCCTGTGGGCCAGTAGGAGACCTGCAGGACCAACATATGAAACTAGAAGAACTAAGCATTTTATTCGTACCAACCACGTTATGCTAGCTTGTTGGGAAGTAGGCTAAATAAACCCCAAAGTTAGGCTAAATGTTGGCGAGGGAAACTGGGATGGTCATTTTCAAAGGGGTCCCTGACCTCTGACCTCCAGATATCTGAATGAAAATGTGTTCTATGGGTACCCACAAGTCTCCTCTTTACAGACATGCAGTTTGGGGCAATAACTGCAGTTTTTCTCATGCAGAATAACGTTTTATTCTTGCCTATTGTCTTGGATTACATACATTAGGTATGACTGGAAAGATGAGACTCTTGTGGATTGAATGAGCCCAGTTGTATTCATGTATAAATGTTATGTTATATGTTAGTTTCCATAGTATCCATTTCATTGTAGACAAAAAGACAACCTTTTTGACAGACCCCCACTTGGGGCACCCCCGTCAAAAAGGTCTGACGACGCCACTGGTTTTACTGTAAGTTTGTTGTGTGGTTTGATCACACTGTATGTGGAAATAATGAGTAATACTCTCATCCCTCAAGTACTAAACATGTACTTTACTGCAGAGCGTAGTACAACAGAACTGCTCAGGGGTCAACATCAATGAAAAAGCAAGGAAGAGCATCCTTCCTTGTATAAATAAAGACTTAAAAAGGCAGCCTCTACCACACAAGGGTAACATAGTTACATTTGGGTTATAAGAAAAATATATGTGTATAATCACTCCCAGGTTTCCTTTTGATCAGAGTCCAGATGCAGACGATGTTAGCTTAGTGTTTGTAAAAATAAAACCTCAAAGGGCTTTTTCAAAATCATATCACGACTGCAGTGCCATCTACACACATCTGTGATCTGAATATTTAGCCTCTGTGTGTTCAGGTTCAGTGTGAGCTGCACCAAGCGTATCAGCGTGCTGCGAGCGGGGCGCTGGGGCCACAGGCCCCTGGGCCGCAGAGGACGACCCCCCAGCAGCAGAGTCAACGGAGCCTCCAGAGAACACTTTCTGAGACAGGTCAGTTCATAACACCACTGATGCACGAGTCCCCTGCAGGGACCGCAGGTCCCACGAGACCGCTGGTCCCACGAGACCGCTGGTCCCGTGAGACCGGCTGCTCTCTGGGGAACAGCTGCATCTGACAGCAGACACCCGCTCTGTCAACACATTCTCAAAACTACATGCTGCTGTCAGGAAAAGACAGATCTGATGCATCTAAAGTGTAAATGTCTATAAGTAGGGTTGGGGAGTAACAGGATTACATATCTAAAATACAAAATATGAGTAACTGTATTCCATTACAGTTACAGTATAAATTGGTGATATTCTGAATACAGTTACTGTCTTTAAAAATAGATTACTTGAAGGGACTTTAATTTATTATTAGTTTGTCTGTCAGCAGGATTACAGAAAAACTACTGGTCCAATTTTTATGATACTTGGTGGAAGGATGCAGCATGCAGGGGTGTAGTTTTCATTTCAACATTGACGGGGACACACATAAAGCAGGGGTCCTCCCTCAGGTAATGTTGAATGTCAAACACTGGAAATATCTTTATATTTTCGCCTATCAAAACGCCTTTTCACTCTGCTCATAATAACGATCATATCTTAAAAACTAAAACATGTTCATAGTTCAAATACTTCTGGAGTGTTAATAAATATTTAGTTCATGTTTCTACATTTAGAAATATTTTGGATCAATATGTGTTCTGTGTTTATTTAGTCAAATCTGATGGAAAAAAACATGCATATAACAGCATTTCTTTTTTTTATTACTCAATTTCAATACTTTTATCAATTATTATGGTTTACTGACTTACATAACCTTTTAGCTGAGATTGTACAGATTTTAGGGATATGAAGCATTTGAAGATACTCCAAGAAAAAACAAAAATACAGATGTAGGCACCATTTCGAAAATGTTTAATTCCTTCAAAATAAAAGTCCTCTGCACATGTAAATATTGAGGGGGACGTGTCCCCTGCGTCCCCCCCTAAATCTACGCCTGTGGTAGCGCGGGCCAATCAAGAAGCCAGTAATCTTTGGAGCTGATCCAAATCACAGGGCGGATACACTAATTATTTTTTACTCTTGTTAACATTGATAACATACCCATTTCCTCTAAAAAAAAATTTTTTCTTTTTTTTTTAAGTGCAACAATTTGTGCGTGCACAGTGCAGCTGCCACACGACACACAGCCAGGTCTGTTTTTGGAAATATAAGACACACAAATGAGCTCAGAGAGACCATTTTGAAGTATTTCAAAAGTAATCCAAAGTATTTAGAATGTTACTTAATTTGAGTAATCTAATAGAATATGTTACAGATTACATTTTAGGGCATGTATTCAGTAATCTGGAGTGGAATACGTTTTTAAAACAAAAAACAAATAGGACCTTGTGTGGCAGAAATGTTTTGTGGTAATCATCAGATTTATCTTTGAATCCTTTATGGACACCTTAATAATGATGACCGTAAGACAAACGTTTCTCTTTTCTTACTAACACGCTGCAGAGTGAGTCAGCCTCAATCAAAATGTATTTGTATCTACAGAGTGAAATTAAGTAACTCTACCACTCAAGGGAAATCAGTAATAAACTACTTATATGGCACTTTTCTAAATAAAAGTTGCTTTACAATTAAACAACAGAATGAAAGATAATGAAACAAGACAGGAACTATAATGAGAGAAAATGTAGAGTAGAACAAAACAATAAAGACAGTTTTCAAAGTAAAAACAAAGCAAAGAGAGTTAAAATGGCCAAAGTTATAAAAGTAAAGCAGTGCCTCATAAAACTAGGGAAACGTTTTTATTTACCATAAAAGTGAGTCATTAAACGTTATTTGAAAGATGTATCATACTTAAAAATAATAGTTTTCTTTATCGTTTTAATAATAATTGCTGGTAAGTGGAACATTTTTATGCTTTAAAATAACATGCTAAAACTCTTTCCTAAAATCCAGACTTATGAAACTATTTTCCGCTTAGAAGCTTTTGGAAAACATAATTAGACCATTACATTAAATGTTTAAGAAACTGCAGTTTTCACACGTAGGAACGTAAATCTGATCTGAGATGACTAACCTTTAAAACAACAGCAGATATTAGTGTGATTTGTCTGTTCTCTGAAGGCCCGCGGGGCGTTTAGCTCAGAGGAGACCCGGCAGAGCTCAGTGAGAGAGGAGGAAGAGCAGGAGGACCAAGACCAAGAGGAGCCTCCCGTTCCCATGACAACCAGGCGGCGGAAACAGGCCGAGAGAGAGCGAGAGAGAGAGCAGGAGAGAGAGCAGGAGCAGAGGATGACAGAAACAATCAGTGTTTCTGACGGAGAAGAAGAAGACGCCGGCTCTCCTTCTCAGTGGAACGTACAACAAGTGTTCTCATACATCAGCTCCCTGCCAGGTACTGCTGACACTGAGTACACGCTGTGTGTATCAGTACATTTACTCAAATAAAGTACACATTTGAGATACTTGTCAAAGTATCCCCCCCAGACCCCCAATACTGGACTATTAATAAAGTTGCAGAAGGCCAGACGTCCATACAAAAATACACCTATAGGCCTACATATACACTTATATAGATTTGTTCACAGATTTATAAACATACAAGGTAGTAAAGAAGTAGATATAAATAATAATGACCACAAATCAATTGTGAGAAGAGAGAGAGAGAGAAAAAAAAACATACATACACATGGGTTACATGTTAGCAGCTGTCATGCCTTCAACAAAGGATATAAATGTTTGGTAAGTGGCATCGCATTTTCTGGTGGAGCCTCTCATGGTACACCTGATTTTTTCTAGATGGACATGACACATGACCTCTCTCAACCAATGGCCATATGTTGGAGGGAGAGAGTCCTTCCATTTAGAATATTATACATATTTTATAGTATTTTTTTTTGCTGCACTATGTTTATAAACACCAGGGTGAATTCCTTGCATGTGAAAACCTACGTGGCAATAAACCTGATTCAGATAAATCTGATTCTGCTAAATCTCCTGTGCATCAAATCAATGCTGCCAGATGGTACTTTGAGTAAATTGTCCCATTAAAGCTGGAGCAGGTGCCTGTTTTTAACATACACATGTCATTGTATAAACCTGATATTTTATAAATTTGAGTAAGTAATTGTGCAAACATCTGTTTTGTGCAGGCGGTGTGGGTGTAGCGGAGGAGTTCCGGTCTCAGGAGATCGACGGCCAGGCTCTGCTGCTGCTCACAGAGGAGCACCTGGTCAGCTCCATGAACCTCAGGCTGGGACCTGCTCTCAAACTGTGTGCACATATCAACTCTCTCAAAGATCCATAAACACACAAACATGAGTGATGTGTGTTTATCTGGACCAGAAGAAAAACGAGAGGATGGTCTTTTCAACAAGGAACAACGAGGACGCATCTTTAAGTTGTGTGAGGTGGACGCACAGAGACGCTTTTTCCTGAGACCGCTGCCCAGAAGTCCACACGCTGTTTGTTGACACTTTTAATTTTTGAACACAAAGACGAGCAGTTCTTTCTGCTGGTAGTGATTGTAGCAGTTTGACTCCGGGTGTCCATTTGTTTCAAAATGGTCCATTTAAATTTGTATCATTTGTAAAAACAACATTATTACACAAAAAGTTAGATTGCAAAGTTTACAAAACAGATTTACTATCTTAGTGATGAAATTTGATACGTGTATCATCAGCAGACTTATGGAACTTGTTATTTATGATTTTTATTATTGACATAATTAATATACAAATATAACCATTAAAGTATTGTTTAAAGTTCTGTTTTGTGGTTTTCTGATGCGTTTTACAGAGTGAAATCAGGATTTTTTTTCTATTGAACAATAAATTTGACTTTCTCAAATACTGCAGTGTTTCCCAAACTAACAAAATAAACGTTATTATTAATTAAATAAATTATTTTAAATAAATATAATGCTATCAAAATACTAGAACATTTCAAGTGAAAATACTTAAACCATGAGATCCCTGATCCAAGTTTTGCCTTGGCTGTAATATTTTAGTTTCGATATCAGCAAACTTCTGAAGCTGAATATGGTACAGGGGCCGACGCTACTCTTTTTAAACGTCGGTCATAGTGATGGAGAGTCTAATATTTTCTGAGGTGGTATACAGAACCGCTGATATACTGTATATAAAACATGGAATTTGAAGAAAATTATAAAATAGCTGTGTTTCCTGTTGGTCTGCAACTGATTAAAGCACAGATTTATCACACATATAATAATATAATAGTATAATAATAATAATGAACAAATCATAACTGCAGCAGATAAACATCTTAATAACATCCTATATTCAAAACGATCCTTGAAAAAGATCTATCATAATAATGTTTATTATTTAATACTATTTTCAGGGTATGCTCAGGGTTCTCACAGTTACATTTAAGACTTTTTAATTCCATTGAAGGATATAATGGAAATACATTTCCAATAATCGACTTGTCTGCATCATGATGTATCTAAGAATCGCCCCCCCCACCCCTACTGTCCTATAACATCCAAGTCACACCAAACAGACTACACTGTAACATTACGCACACATAAAATATTTGTTATTTAAATTGTTATTTACTAATTGGCATTTACTTAAAAGACGGAAAAGAGTGACGCTAATTAAATAAATATATTTTCATGGGAGCATAATCTAGTGTTTACATGTCTTTTTGTCCAGCACCTAGTTTTTATCATCTGGATGTGCATACTTTTTATTTAAAGAAGAAGAAATTTGTAAACAAAATGCAATACTTTGTAAATGAAATTCAGTAAGGCCTTATTTTGAGAATATTAAATTCATGAAGACTCTGCAAGTACCCTGGTTTTCCTCTCATGTTGCATATTTCTAAATGACTTTACTTACCATGCAATCACTGAGAAAGAAAACCTTTGATTTCATGAGAACCTGGTGAGAGGTGAGGGGTCAATAGGGGCCCTGGGGCCTCCTTATATAGCTGGCTATGTATGCAGATGTGAAAGCAAAACATTTATTCATTGTTCACTTGTTTAGTACAAAATAAATTAGTTGTTTATGCTTTTTGGCTGAGACTGTGAAACTAAAAGCACTTTTTTTAATCTCCTGTATTTTGGTGAACTACCAGCAGAGGGCTTATTTTATAAAGTTACTACAGTTACATTTTCCCTGCAGTCACGTTGTCTTTCCTGAATACAACATTAAGTAGTCACTAAAGCCTGACTGACATTTGCATGTCACATTTTTCTGGTCCTTTTTTGAAATTAAATATATCTGTTAAAAACAAAGATAATATGAACATGCACTACCAATACCACACTATGAAAATACTCAATTTATGCTAAATGCATTTAATTTAAATATCATATATATTTGGGTGGTTTAATCTACATAATATTTTCTAAGATTTGTATGTAAAATCTTAAATCTGTTAGGTAACTATAGCTGACTTTTTTCTCTAAAATTACGACTTCTTCTAAATAAATACATTTTGTATTGCATCACAGATAAGACACTGTAGTAAACTGCAGTCAATTCATGAGGATATTCATGATTATCCTGATAACAATCAACTAATTAAGTGTTTTTTATCGCGATTTACGATAACATCCATTAATGTCCCAATTGGAAGTACTCAAAGTACCAGTAACTCAAAATTGTAAGTGCAGTACTTAAGTGAAAGTACTTAGTTACTTCCCACAGCGGGACAAAACGAGGCATGACACACAGAAGTGTGCATATTTATAAATATGAGGATAAAGTGTACTGTTACAAAACAAAAACAACACTATAAAAGTATATACTTTCAGTGTACTACAAGGAGATACTGTATTCTGCCACCTTGAATTAGAGTAGAGATTAGTTCCCATTCACAACAACAACAACAACACATGAATGCAATGTGGTAACAGTAAGAACTTTGTTTATTTGACAGACAGTTCAGCTTTTTTACACTTTAGAGGCAGATTAAAATAGATTTTGGAACATTGCTATAATCATTTAAGTGCAAACGAGTACATGTGTCTACAGATTATATCATATGTGTTCTATGTTGTACATGGGGAATGTGTTGCCTGGATGAGGAACTTATCAGTGGAATGTTTGGAGTGTGCAGAGATGGTCAGAACTACAGAAACACTAACAAGAGCTACAGTATACTGAGGAAGTTTCCATGCACACTATTTGGTTTACAAGGCTAATGTGCAAAAGTTGTTGCATTTAAGACATTGAGCAATATCAATGTGATAGATATGTCATTAATTCGATGACAGATGAGTGCTCGCAGAGGCAATATGGTCCATCACTTATTACAGGCACTGCAAAGATGAGTTTATACATTCCAAATCTGCTAATGCTTTATTTTTACTGATCTATAAATTAATTTCATTTCCAAATAATTTCCTAGGAGGCTTTCCTGGAAAGAGCCATGACATTTGGTACTAAATAGAGAGTGATTGTTGGTACACTTCCACGTCATTCCAAATGCTCAGCTAGCTCAACCTTGAGAGTTTTAGTAAGTGAACTAGACGTGCAAAATGTGTAAATATTCAGCAGATATGAAGAATAAAGTTCCCAGTAATGACTGAATGGTGAATGAATATTTACTGGGGTTTAAATAAAGAGCAATTTAATTCATGGAAATTCCTCTGGAAGTCGATAATAAACTCAACACAATTTAAAGGAAAACTTCACCCCCAAAATGATCATTTGTATATCAGTTACTCCCCCGTGTTACGTTGAAAACTTTGTTTTTCTCGCATGCCTCCACAGTGAACGAAGAATCCAAAAATTTTGTCAATTCTTCATGAATTGAAGTAATTGGCATCTGTGTTTAACAACAGCAAAACTATATCAAAACATCCATTTACAAACTCTCACACAACTCCTAATTTATCCAGTCGTATGCGCAGTACTTCACAAACATGCATTTTCTCTAAAACCTTACAACGCTTCTGCATCTCACGCCTGCACAGGCTCATTACTCACCATGTACTCGATGGATGAGTAAGCGCGCCTGCACAACTGCCTGTGTTTTAAATAGTAAGGTTTAGTGAAAATGCATGTCAGGGTTCCTACACATTTTCCATTTCAAAATTCCTAACTTTTCCAGACTTGTTGGTAGATTACATAGAAGACTACAGTGTCTTTTCCCTTTGCATATGACTTATAACTGCCGCCTCTCCCAGGTTGGAGATGTCGAGCAATGTTACCAACATTTTTATCTAGCTTTCTTTTCCCATTTGAAATCATTAGTCAGCCAGGTTTAAATTTAGGATTCTCAAGCCAGCCCTCAGAAAACTTGCATTTACCCATCGTGTCCGTTCAGTCCACACTCGTATGCAGAAAGTTGTCAAACATCTCTGCTCAAACAGAAAGTAAACTAATATTAGGTTATTTGTGTATATATGCAATTCAAAGATAGTGCCACATTTTCTTTCAAACTAATTTGGTCGTAGATGTCCGGATCTGCCGCACAGGCACTCTGCGTACGAGTGTGCGTTCAATCACACGCCATACTTCTTGCTTTCGACATCAAACTCACTCTGGTCCACTTTCTCTCACACAGCGTAAACATTTTGTCTCCCTGGCATGTGTTTGTGAAGTACTGAGCATACGGCTGGATAAATGAGGCTTGGATTAAACTGCACGAGTTGTGTGAGATTTTGTAAACAGATGTTTTGATAGTTTTGCTGTTGTTAAACAATCACCCGATCACTTCAATGCATCAAGAATTTACTCCATGTTTGGATTCTTTGTTCACCATGGAGGCATGCGATAAAAAAGAAAGTTTTCTTCACAAATTCAAGGTAACACAGGGTGAGTAATTGATATACAAATGATCATTTTGGGGGTGAAGTATTCCTTTAAGATAACTAAAATAACAGGTTCAGAACTTTTGCTGTAATTAGAACCAAAATATGTCCTTTCCAGGAAAATTTCAAGATATTATTTAGAAATCATCAGGAAATCACAGATCTGTAAAATAAAGCATTACCCTAAATCTTTCCTTTTTTTCTATGCTGAGCGTTTACGTTTATTGCATCCTTTATAGTCGACACTCAGCTGTGAAAATGTAACCGGATAAATAAATATATACCCCTGACACTATAAGCTGTATGTTGTGAAGCTTTCTCATGTAACTGGCCAATAACCTGAGGCAAGAGCAAATGAGCAGACATCTATGACTTTTACAGCACCAGGACATTCAGATGTACGGAGCCCCCCTGGGGTCCCATGGTAGAAAAAAAAAAATCGATATGCAAATCTGTGCCCTCGGATTCCTAATCTGTGGCCCCAGTTTTGTAAACTGCCCTCGGATTCACAATAGGGCAGTATAGCCTAACCCAGTAACGCAGTGCAGGTATAAGTAGAAAATATATTGTGATACTAACAGTAGACTATTAAAATAAAAAGCTCACATTTTTCCGGGTTTCGTGCGACTGGTAGTCAGCTTGACTTCCGGAGAGGGAGGGGGACCTGGCTGTCTGCTATGCCTGCGCTCAGGCCTCACAGCTGGGCCTCCTCTCAGGCCCACTACCCCCTCTCCTCCTGGATGTTTGTCATTTTGTGAATCCGAGGGCACAGTTTACGAAACCGAGCGAAGGGACTGCAAATCCGAGGGCATGGTTTACAAAACCCTTTGCACAGATTATGAATCCAAGGGCATGGATTTACACACAGACTTTTTTTTCTACCATGTGACCCCAGGGGGGGCTCTGTACAGACGCAATTAAGTTTCTAAAAAGATAACCAGGCAAAATGCAAAACAAAAAAGCTAATATAGATTAAAATTGCAAATAATTTTGTCAAACAACAGTACGCAAAATCTTGAAAATGATAAATTAACGTATAAAACACAGGAATGAGCTTTTCATGGGGGAATGGGTTCAACATATTGCCTCTCTGCTTCTTGCTGGTGACATGAAAAGGGCGGAACATTTTTTCCCGACGGGCAGCAGCCGCAGCAGCGTAGCTTATGATGACACTGACCCACTGACTGCAGCGTGTGCGACGCGTGCAGAGAGACGGGCAGGAGGATACTTGAGAAGTGTCATTGTTGGGCGTGGGCTCAGGGCATGCTGCCCAGGCCGTCCTTCTCTACAGATATGGACTTGACCAGCTCCTCCACCCAGCGGACCTCCGAGGCCACCTGCTCAGCCAGGACCTCGTAGCGGTTTTCCAGGCGGCCATACTTGCGCTTGAGGATGTTGGCGGCCTGCATGGTGAGGCGCGCCTCCTCCTGGCTCTTCTTGCGCTGGGCCTGAGTGCGCTGCAGCTCCTGGCGGATGTGGCTCAGGTCGCTGGAGATGCTCTGGTTCTCCTCTTTGTACCAGCCCTCCTTCTCCTCGTATATGGACAGCAGCGCCGCCACGTCCTCCCGGCATGAGCGCTGGTTGCGCTCCAGGTCCCTCAGGCCCTCCTCCGCTGCAGCGATCTCCTCCAGGACCTGCGAGAAGCGCTCAAAGTTGACGTACGTGTTGTTGGGCGGCATGCTTGAGTGGGACTTGATGGTGTACTCCTTCAGACGAGTGGTCTTCAGGCGCCGGCGCTCCGTCTTATGGTCTCTCTCCTCCTGGCGGACATTTCGCCTCTTAATCACCTGCAGAGGGAAAAATGGAGAAGTCTGAAATAAGGATGGTAATTTGATGACAAACCCAGGCTGATATTGGATTTTTGAGACAGATACAAATACTAATATTTGAGAGCTTAAAAAATCTGATGACAGGGACGTCTACAAAAGTAGGCCAACACGGAAGTTAGCGTCGCCATGGGTTCCCTCGTCAAAAAGCCTATGGGATTTTTGCATTGGATTTTGGATCATTGCA
>JAOVVB010104629.1:0-12956 GCA_028570985.1 Heterobranchus longifilis | reverse complement strand
AATAATCCCATGGCACTACATTAGTTTAGATGTAGCGCCTCTAATATCAATTTAATACTTATAATCATGAACCCTCTTAAATCTTCGCTGAATCCGAAAGAGTAATTGAACCCTAAATAATTATTTAATTCCATTTATGGGAAAGAACAAGGCAGGCCTAAATGGTTTATTTCCAAAGATTATTTACACATTATTCACTTTACTGTTGATTTAAGTGTGGTTACGGTGAAATATTGCAATTTTTACAAAAAAATAATGCAAAAAGGATAATGTATTCTTGTATTTAAATTAACAGTATTCAACTGCTACTGCAACAGTAATTTAATGTTTTATAATTTAAATTTTTTTACCGTCACCATTTTACCTTATTTCACCGTTTAAACTACAAACATTTTTACAGTGTATCTAAGAAAAGTAAACCCCGCTTTCAGAACAACCCATCCCAGCCCATCCTAGACCAGCCCAACACATATACACAAAACAAATTAATTTAATTCTTATGAATTTAAGTATTTAATTATGATTTTTATTTAACATGTGCAAATCTAATTCTGGCACCCTCACACCAGACAAGGGCTTGCACACCTCTATTCACTTTGGCCTGGCGTGGACCCAAGTTTGGGAATCATGGGCATAAGCTAATCACACCAATTTATAACCTTTATACTGTAGTATAGAAAAGGGTTTGTAGAACTAGTTAAAAGGTTAAAGCTAAAAATAAGCTGATCAGCTTTAATATAATCAGTGATATTATTATTTCAGGCTGAAGCCCACGTACATGTCTGCCTGTCTATCTGTACGGCAGAACTCTCTGCCTAACTTATTAATACAAAGAAATACCATAACTAACCATGCAAAATTGTTACAAAATATGTCAAATTTTTAAGGACAGTTTTATTAACAAAATATAAGCTGAATTAAATCAACTTGGAGCCATCAAAACAAAACATATGCATTTATCAAGGCTATCATTTGATCCTTCCAATGGCTTTCATCTGGGGAGGATTAAAAGAGTACAATAAAACTCTATGTAAATATTTTTGCCCCTTTTTACCCAAGCATGTAGGTGAAGCCACACAGTCTAATAATAAAAAAAAACTTCTTTAAATTGAGAATGAAATTACACAAATTGGGTAAAGAATTGGGTAAAGAACTTTTATAATCATTGAAGCTGTGAGTCATTTTGAAAACCCCCATGTTAAACTGAATCCTTAGTTTTCTTTACATCTCCACTGAGAGGATTTGTTCGTATGTATCATACCTCTGGTTCTCTTTTATTTAAAATATGTCAAAAGCTGTGCTTGAGTTTGTGAGCAGTGCGTTACAATATTAAATTCTGATTGGCTAATTGCCATTATTAGTATGAAAATTATTATACCTATTATTATGTAGAGTTTTAATATAAAAAAATTTATGACAAATATTATGTAAAGCATTATTAATCTAAAGGGTATGGGGATGGTTTTTGTCATTTTTTTTAACGCCATCCCCCTGCACCCCCCCTCAAATCCAGCCCTGGGTACAGGTGAAAAACTTCAGGTAAATATTACTGCCAAAGTTTCATTAAATTCTGTTTAGTCAGTTTTTACGTGATGCTGTGACAAAATCTGGCTGGACAGACATTCAAATATACAGACAGATAGACAATTTTTAAAACCGGTTTCGGGTTTATGAAATGTAAAGATATAATAGAAAGAGCGAGTTCTGACTAATGTACAGACAAAACCTCTTTATATAGAAGATAAAATTATGTTGTAATATATATTTTTATAGCGATTATGTCGGGGGCGCAATAACACATTGGGCTCTCGTTTCAGGTATTTTACATGTCCTCACCTTGGACTGGTTCGTATGTTTGCCCAAATGACCTGTGTTTCAGAATATATGAGACAAACTGGTTTTAAACTTCACGCAGGAAGAATAAACATACAACAAAATGTGGCCAGATTTTGTCATAGCATCACGCAAAACTCAGTCCATTCATCTTTAAAGGTTCTGTTTTCATAGTCTACTTTCCCTTTTTAAGTAATATGTTATTTCACACATTTGTTTCTGTATTTTGGCTGCTTGTAGGTGCAGTACTGTCCTTCCGCATACTCTGTCTATACACAGTAAACCATCTCTAAAAATTTGTGTGATCAGTTTATGCCCATGGTTTCCAAAGCTGGGGTCCACGCCATTGCAAAGAGCATAGAGGTATGCAAGCCCTTGTCTGCTCTGTTGAGTGATGCGTATAAAAAAAAAGAAAAAAGTGCTGGATGTTGTGACTGCTCATAACTTCACATTCTACGCAACATTTTGATTTCATTCATAGCGCAGTTTTAACTTCAGTTAAATACTTACATACTTCCCAAAGTTTCATTAAATTCTCTCCAGGTAGTTTTGTGTGATGCTATGACAAAATCTGGCAAGACAGACAGATATACATACGGACAGGAAAAAAACAGAGACTAACTATTGTTTTTGCTGTTGTTACGTAATTACCTAATCCCATATGTGTTATTTTATAGTTTTGAAATCCCAAGTATTGTTGTAGAATGTAGAAAATAAATCACTAAACAAAAACAAAGAAATTTGCAAGTGACCCCGAACTTTTGAACGGTAGTGTGTGTGTATTATATATATATATATATATATATATATATACTGTATCAACACCAATGGTTCATATTATTTAAATACGGGAGCTGTTTCATTCAAAGAAGCAAATTGCCCTTTTTTTTTTGCCTAGTTTTATCTGAGCCTTGGTGGGTTCAACTAGCTTACCTGGTGTGAAATGTCTGCTACAGACCTTTTTATATTTCCAAATGGTGAAATGGTTGCAACGTAGATTCACAAAGCTTTGTCTCCTGTGATCACACTTACCTGGGAAGCTGAAGAAGCTGATACAGGTTTTTATGCGGAGAGGGACACGGCACTCATGATACTGAAAAATATAATTCTTTGAAAATATATTTGAAAATTCTTTAAAGAGTCTTTGAAAATACCTGGCCTTAAATACACTTGTTTTGATCACACAGCAAAGAACCAAAAAACATACCCTAGAAGACTGGCTGTAAACAGTGCTAATGGAAACTTAAAAAGCGCACAAATTTAAACTGAAATCAGAAATCATAGTTGTAGTTTGTGGGGAGGCAGGAGGAGTATTCACAGGAGGGGCACAAATACCCTGGATAAGCCTATGTGTGATATAGCACAAAGTGATCAGAAACTGATTTAATGCACTATGTTGTTGTCCTTGTGGCATTTGTTACTACAGAATGTAAATCAGGCAACTGGAACTTGTATTTGCTGTTATAGAAACTTAAAAAAAAAAAAAGAATCTATCAGTATAGAGTATTTAACAGTGCAAGGCATAATTGCGTCTAAGTCACTGCTCTACAGTCTTGCCTAGAATTAATAATTATTCGATTACATCTTCAGTGAAAAGAGGAACAAGGGGCGTCAGAGACCTGCATGATCTTCCCACTACATTTTCTTTTTTACCCTTTAATTTACATTTTGGTTCACAATTACAGCATTATGCAGGAATTTTAAGAAATATGGAATAACCTTTAAGTGACTATTTAATAACATATTTAATATCACAAAGTTTCCAACATTCTGCATAGGCTTAAAAGGTCTAAATGTGTTTTGCTGCTGATTTTCATTTGTACCTATTGTCCAGACCATCTCATTGCAATGTCCAACAATAATCAGCCAGCACTGATGAACTCCTGTTGCCCTGATACCTTTTCTCTTTGTGGAAAAACTTTCCGCCATGTTCATCACCAGCTGTAAGTCCAAGTGTGAATGTTGAATGCTGAAAAGAAATCTTCCATGACATTTTGCACTTCATGGTTTTGTATACTGTAAGAAGTTTTTTGTCAACCATTTGAATGTACTATATTCATAAGAAAATTCTCAATTACATCCTTGGATGCTTTTCAGCTGATTTTCTCCACACCCTCTAACAGATCCATGAAGCCCCTGTTTGATGATATTTGATCTCTGGACCAATGAAAATGTTTCCTTAATCTTTTCCTTCACCTTCATCTTCATCGCTTTCATTAACATTTTTCATCATTTTTAATTTTATGTAAAGCACAAAATATGTTTGTTGGGTCAATATGTGGGTCATGTGACACATTTATCTGCCCTGGAACCAATTTACTTTGGAGTAGCAATTTCTTTTTAATGTAACGTGACTGTTTTGCATGGCTGTCCCATTCACAAATGTAATATCACTTGGTATACATGAGTTGCATATCAAGCAGCAGAGACACTAATTTTAGAGCTCCACAGATATTCTGGTTGTACTTGATATACTGGATGTGCTTCAACAACAGCTCCATGTTTTCAATATCCTTTCATATGTGGAGCACAGATATCAGATATCAAAAGGTATACAGTGACTTATAAAACAAGACAGCCTTGAGGCTTATCTTGGTGTCCAAACTGTACCAATTCCACGAAAGTTACACAACATGCCCTGAGTGCATCCCTGGACATGCATGAGTTACACAAATCATTGTATAACACAAGCAAAAATGAATAAATCTAAAATGTAAAAAATACTTTGCAAAAATAGTTAAGATTTAAATAATACGGTAGATGATAGGTTAAAATAAAAGTTATTTTGTAATTCTTGTGAGTTTTAGTTCTTTGCAGTTCTGTGTAATTAGAACTGCAAATGTGTAATTTGAAGCTGCTTTGAGACAATGACCATTGTTAAAAGCGCTATATAAATAAAATTGAATTGAATTGAATAATTAGAAGATACAATATCTAAATAAATAAATAATGTGAATTAAGCGTGAATCAGCAATCATATGTCTTGGCATGCTCTCGTCCAATATTTGAGATTGCTCTTGGGTAACTTTATGCAGTTGTGCAAAAATACATTCTATGATGGCTTGTGACCATCCATGCTCCTCTTGATCACATTGCAGAGGTTTTAAAGATCTGTGGCTCAGATCGGGAGATTGGGCTGGCTATTGCAAAATCCTAATTTTTCAGGTGTCCATTCACACCTTGATTGCGTGGCTTGGACCATTGTACATTTTTGGGGAGGGGAAAACAATCTTAAGATATGGGGAACATAGTCAATGCAGAATTAAGCAAATGTTCTTCCAGGAAACCCTTGTACTATATGTGGCTTGATTCGCACATACTTTACAAAGACAAATCTGCCTGATTCCAGTCTTGCTGATCCACTCCAGATGATCCCCAATCCCACCTCTATATTTCACAAATTTTCCCCAATATGAGACACTGTGGCTTGTAGGCATCTCCAAGTCTTCTTCTAAACACAAGATGACCAGGTGATTTCCAAAGGATCCATCAGAGAAGATGAATCCTTTACCCCAGTTCTCAACAGTCTTTTGCAAACTTCAGCCTGGCTCTTTTTTGCTTCTCAGTGATGACAGGCTTTTGTCTGCCTTTGCCCATCTTAAGGAGCCTTTTACGAAGCATCCTCTGTGATCAATTCATATTAGCAAAAGTTTTCTGCTGTGTTTCAAGGTCACTTGCTGTCATCCTATAGTTCTTGAGTGGCATTCAAACTATTTGTGTCATCCTTGTCAGTAGAGATTGATTGAGAATGGAAAAAATTATTTCTCTACTATGTGTAGCATTTGTATGTCAATTTTCAATACTTATAATAATTATAAAAAGTTAACATATTTGAAAAAAAAAAAATTCAAAATAGTAACCTGAAATTTTAACAACATTTATAAGGAAAACATTCCTGTTCCTATTATTGAACAACTTTATGCACATTTAAGCAACAGCACCTGCTAGTGGACAAAAATATATTACATAGTACAGAAGTAATGATAATCAAACCCAAAAGAGATTGTTTGCATTCATAATGCTGCGAACTCAGGAGAAGGAGCGTGGGAGAGATACATGCAATCCACTCCCTGTTGATGTTCACCTCTGACAAAAGAAGTGTGTGTGTGTGTGTGTGTGTGTGTGTGTGTGTGTGTGTGTGTGTGTGCGTGCTGTCTGTTGTGACGACAGTCAAGCACATTCAGACTGACCCCCTCAGACACACACAAACACTTATCGTCATGGCAACTGCTCTACCTAAAAGCACTTCCCTGAAAAACTGTCAAATCAAACTATTTTGATTTCTCCCTCTAAATTTCTCTTTTCTACATGCACACTCACAGAAATGTCTACCAAGACTTTATGAAGTTATATCTGTATTGTTATACGAGTTCACAACCCACAAGAGTGTATGCATTACAGGGATTTGTTTTTAAATAGTTTAAAGTGTCTTAGGTAGGAAGTATTGAGCAGTATGACTAATATCCTTTACTTGTGACAAAATTACATAAAAAATGTAAGACATGTAAGAATTGTATTTTTAATTAAATGGTGACAAATCAATAAGATCAAAGCAGTGTCCTGTGGTTAGTACATGATTTTAATCTGTTACTAATTATATTCACAGAAAAAACCCTCCAATTTAGTAAACTTGCTGATAGGCGACATAATGGGCCAAAATTAGGCTTAAACTATTCAATTATTCAGATGTGTATACGGTATCATTGATTTTAACGGCTTTAAACGTAGCTCAACCAATAAAGTTTTTGCAAAGACACTATATGTTTAACAATAAGACATTAATCCTCTATGAAACCCAGTATTTTGCTCTTAGACCGTTCTAAGCTGCTTGAAGTTTATTGAATTGTTAGGGCTTGATGAATTAATAAAAATACAAATGAAACCTTTTTAGACCTAGATGACACAGAAGGCATAATTATACTTGTATTACAACAGAAATAATAATATCTGTTAAATTCCCATTCCGTTCTTGAATTGAAATTCAAGAATTAGGTTGTCCGGGTCCTTGATTTTTAGCAAGGATGTAGCATGCTAATGACTCTAAATTTGCATCTTGGTGTGAATGAGTTATGAATATTTGTGTGCATGTTACCCTGTATTTTTACCAAGAAGGTGGCAAGCTGGCAGAGGGCAGTGTAATGCTCTGGGCTATGTTCTGCTGGCAAAACTGGGGTCCTGGAATTATTGTGGGTGTTATTTTGACACATACAACCTATGTTAATGTTGTTGCAAACCAAGTACGCCTCCTCATGGCAGTGGTATTCCCTAATGGCAGTTACCTCTTTCAGCAGGATAATGCACCCTGCTACAATGCATAAAAAATGTTCAGGAATAGAATATGACAAAGAGTTCAAGGTCTCAGCTTGGCCTCCAAATTCCCCAGATATTAATGTGATTGAGCAGCTGGGGGGATGTTCTAGACAAACAAGTCTTATTCATGGAGTCTCAACTCGCAACATGTGGAGTCTGTTTGGGAACACAATGGCGACCTACACAATATTATGCAGAAGATTTTAATGTTATGGCTGATGGAATAATACAAACATGCACACACAATATGTAGTCTAGGACCAGGATTGAAATCTGTTGTGAATTCACTGGACATGTCCACACACATTATTTATTCTGTAACAACTCATAGTTTATTTATTTTTATTTTTTGACACAATCCAAGCAATTATCCATGAAACCAGGGAATGAATACAGAAGTTCAAATGCAAACAAACAAAATGTAAATAATTAAACGTACAATTAAATATTAAAGAACTACATATACATTTGTTTATTTTACACTTGTTTATAGTAAAAACTAGTAGTCTTTATCCTGTAGGTGCTTCCACGCACACTCGTTGTAGAAACATCTCAAAGAAACTTCAAAAGAAATGTGTGCATTTTTTAAATTAAATTAATAATTTAATTTTTTTTTCTAGGGCTCTGACATCAAGTGTATAAAAGTGTTACCTTTTTGACAAACCACAACACTTTGGTTACAAGAAAAGGCACCAATCAACTGGAAATCCACATGGTGTGGCCACTTCAATATAAATTCGCACTTGTGACTAAAATGTGAGCCAAGTCTCAAATTTTGCATTTTGTACAAACCTGCCAGGTACAATACAACATTATCGAAATCATTTTAGACAGTTTACCATCATTTTGCGCTTCATTCCCTTTTATAGAAAGGTAGAAGATTGATGGACAATGAATGGTTACGTTTCATGAAGCATTGCGTTTCACAAAGCAGATCTTGAAAGAAGTTGTAAATGCTGTTTTTTTTTTCTTCTTTTTCCTCCTGAGAGCTGGTACATTTTCAAAGGCTGTGATTAAAGTGAATTAGTCTGAACTCTGGGGCTCATAAAAACACTTTAATGCATATGCCTTCCAAGTGGCAGCTGAGTGGGTGCAAGAGAGTGAGAGATGGGCCGAGCTGGTCAAACAGAAAAAATGATAAGCAAGAGAAATTTTTTACAAATAAAATTATTTGAGAAAATGATAACTGCTGTTAGAGGTGTAACATTATTATTATTATTATTATTATTATTATTATTATTGTTCTTGTTGTTGCTATCGGAAATGGTCATATAGTATCTACTTAAGGCTGGGTCTTTGGGGGAAAAATCCATTATCAATCCAGATGAGGATGCATTTTTTTCCTCTGTACAAGCTATTGTATATTTTGGTTGAAATGTACAGTAATTTCTTTCCATGCCTTATACTATGTGTATGTATTTGTGCAGTGTAGATTGTTAGGTTAATTGCCCTGTCTATCAGAAATAATTAATTGTTCCAGGTTAGATGCCCAGTGTTGCCATGGCATTCGTGTTTGTGATGAGTCTATGTGAACAGTTTCACTGCAAAATTAGACACCATTTAGACAGTTTTGAGGAAAAACAATGTTTCCTTCAAAAGACGCAAGATGTATTACACACTGATAATTCGTACATGGGTTTTTTGGGTCACAAGCATGATAAAAATATTAATAAAATGTCAAAATATCAGGTCAAAATAGTTGTTGCTTTAGCAAAATGCTATTAAATCCATCTCCCACAGTTAAAAAATTAGTTCAGTTTCAATCACCCAGAAATTGTGTTTGTGGCAATACACTAGTATACAGTGTTTATGTATATATACAATTTATTCACTCACTCATTTTCTGTACCACTTTTGGATGGACCATTGCCTGGACCTTGAGCTTTTAACCCTCTGCTGCTCAGCTGTAAAATAAGAATGCTGTAAGTCACTCTTAATAAGGGTATCTAGCAAATGCCATAAATATAAATGAATATTTTCATTAATATAACATGTAAGTGGATTAGTGCACAGTATAAAAATAAGACAAAAGCATTTAATTTGTTTCCCATCAATTATGAATAGCTAAATTGCCTCATAATGGTGCAAGGGAAAATGCATGGACAGACACCTGCTTTCCTGAAATCTGTGCATTATGAACAAACTGTATTTTATATCAGAAATCTCAAATCATTTTTTTTTCTTCTCTTCCACTCACAATAATCTTAACCATATTTGTGATAATTGGACATTTTTTTAGTTCTTTTTTTAATCCACCCTTTTATTAACATTTGTAATTGTGGCATCTAGTATGGCAGAAATTATCATCATAGTACCTACAGTACCTACAGTATTGACCTCAGCATAACCACGGATGTATTTTTATTTTATAACGTTGTGCTGCAGATGTATTCCTGCTATGTCTAAATTTGCCTCCTGCTAATAGTTGATTTCAGAAGACGAAGAAGAAGAAAAACAGACACACACTGAGATTAATCGTATTTCTATAATTGACTTCTGCTTCAGTCAGTTCCATCTTTGTGAATTCATTGATGAATTCTTTGATACTGAAATAAACCCTGATAATTCTGCCATGCAACCTACACGTGTGTAAAAGAAAAAAAAGAAAAATCCTTGTAAATCAGATGTCTTGGCTCGCTCAGCTTCACATAAATATAAGAATAAACACAGCAAATAAATAAATGAACCTGCAAGGAAAAAAAATAAAAGTAGTCAAAATTCTCCAATAACATTGCTTGCTACTTCAGAATTAGTTAACAACTGCCACTTCCACTTTTTTTTTTAACAATAGTGTTTTCTGTATCAAGATAAAAGCAGCACCAGTGATGTCTCTTCAGTAAGAACGTTTTTTTTCCCCCTTTGTCAGTAACCTTTTGCTTTGTGCATTACATTTCACTTTAGAAAATGTCAGCTCTCACCTACACACACCGAGAACAGGGCTGAAGATGTAGAGAGGTTGATCAGTCATTTATGTTCTCATGTCTAGAACATCTTTGCTCTACCCCAAGGAACACACACCAGAGGAGACCACAGAGTAGATGAGAGGAGGCAGGCTCTAACACAGCATGAATACATTTCCCAGTCTTTCTCTCCCACTGTTTTCCAGCATACCCCATGGAGAGCACAAAAGGGACCAAAGTTTAGTTGAAAAAAGTGAAAGAAAAAAAACATGAGAAAAAGTGATTTGTTATAAACAGAAAAAAATTGTATTAAGTAAAAAAAAGCTATCAAGGCAAGAATTCTGTGTGACAAAATATTATTTTCACTACCCATTTTGCACTCTAAAATCTGGCATCCAAAGGTGTCATCCTTAGATCGTGCCAGGTTTGAAGTCACTCAGTTCTTTCATACGTCAAATTCCACTAGTGTTAGCCTATGGAGATTGTATTACTATAAGCTTAATTGTATGCACCTGTTAGAACCTGCAAACACCAAATAATTAATATTTAGTAGGAGTTTACTTACTTAATGCAGGTACACAAACTAAAATTGTAGTAAAAAAAAATGTGTTTATTAAGAAGAAAATAAATGAGATATAATGGGGTCAATTGATTATTTATGAATAAAAAAATCTCCTATTATACCATAGCAGTTGTCAATAATTATACATTTTATTTCTTAAATATTATTTTAATCTATAAAATATTATTATTTTTTAAATAATATTATAATAATTATATAATAATATTATATTTATTTATTTATATAATAATAATTATAATAAATTTTCTAACCAGAATATCTTCTCTTCTGAATAATTACCCCTGAGAAAAAACATCTCCTTATGGATCTCCTTCATGATAACAATGACTTTTTGGTAGTTAGGAAGGGTTACATTATGTGGAGTATTGATTGTACATACACTGAGGTGTTACTTAAAACAATAGTAAATTATAATAAAACAATATAAACCTTTCATTCTATATACTACAACTCACACTATAACTGCAGTTCCGGAAAACTGATCAATACTGAATAATGAATCACATTCAAGAATTCAGCAGCACTGTGGTATAAATTACATTACTTTGGATCATTTACAACAACAAATGCATTCTCTAAGACTTAAAATGTCCATTGTTTCAAAGACCAATCTTTTTGTACAGTATAAAATCAAAGTGACATTGTCACACTAACAAGTGGTTTTCTTAAGGGCTGTGAGATTTTTCGTCTCAGTCCTGTGAGTTCTTGTCGCATTATATGTGTGTGTGTGGAAATGCTCTTACTTTTATTATAAAACATAGCTGTGATTTCTACTGTTGAAGTTTTCTATGATGCAACTTCCAGGCTTAAATTGGACAATTCTTAACCAAATTTAGTTGTTCTTTGCCTGGGTCAGGACAATAATTTTTGACCCTTTGCAAATGGCTTCCTTTTGTTTGGCCAGGCACTGTAGTTGTAGTGCCTTGCAAGTTCCCATACCATGCAACTTCACAGGTATTGAAGACATTTAAAATAGGACCAATTTATAAGTGAAACTGGCACAGAATGTTTCTCAGTCCAGAATAGCAGTCCCGAGTCCTTTTATCTTGGCACCGCCAGTATGAAACCTCTTGAACACAATCATTAATTCAGAAAATCCACATTATTTCAGACAATAGTAAGCAGGTAATGTAGGCCCATGATGATTCAGCAGATATTTCTGATACTTAATTAAAAAGGCCCTAAGATGAACTAGTGCAAATAGGCTGGCTAATCACTTCTCAAGAGGATAGAAGGTGTGTGGAGCGCTTATTCATAAATAAGCGCTTAAAAAGGGGAAAGAATTTCAGAGAACTCTGGAAAAAAAGGATGAAAAGGACTTAGATATTTATTCAAAAATATGGATAGATATATTATGTATAGGAAAGATATTATTACTTCTATAGTTTCCTTAAGAAAACAATGAGATTAAAGGAAGTCATATGCTTAAGATGCCTGCCCGTAGCCTTTTTTCCCCTGAAAAATATATATTACATATTATATTATGTATTACGAGTTTTAGTATAAATTTTTAACATAAAAGTCAAGCACATGTTAATAATACACTATATGGACCAAAGTTTGTGGCCACCTGAGCATCACACCCATAGTCGAGCCTTCCTTCCACAAAGTTGGAGGAACATAATTGTATAGTAAGTTTTTCTTCACTTGATGTATGAGAGTGCCATTGCTCAAAAAGTCAAAGTGTAAGGTTGAAGTTAAATGACTTGAGTGACATTCACAAATGACCTTAACTTCACTGAAATATTGGTATGAACTGGAATGCAGATTGAGCCCCGACTCCCTCGGCCCACTTCAGTGCCTGACTTCACTAATGCTCTTGTTATTTAGTTAGCAAAAACAGCCCAAACAGTCCCGACTTTAAAATCTGGTGAACACAACATGATGGTTCAGAGGCAATTTGGAACAACTTGGAAGTTACTGTATTACTAAAGAAATAAAGTTTTGTTTAAAATGACATAACATTAGCATATGTTTTTGCTTATGAAAATTGTTTCAGCGACTAGATTTGAATGTGTCAGGCAGCTGCACTCCCTTCTTTCTGGTACTATTTACTGCCACTGAACGTTTAGTGGTATGCAGTACCGGAATGTACTGGCCTACTTTCATCCAGGGTTTAAATGCATGCAAAACAAACTCCTAGTCCTATTATGGGGTTACTCCAAAAATGCTTAGGGCATGTCTGATATGCTTTGCCTGGTTTTCCATACACTGTAAAAAAGCCAACTTCTAAAAAGTTCTCTAAATAAAGGCTAAAAAGTAAACTGAACTAAGATGTTTTTATTTGAAATGTTCAGAAATAATACTTAGTTCATTCAACAAATATGTTG
>JAOVVB010104610.1:0-12957 GCA_028570985.1 Heterobranchus longifilis | reverse complement strand
ATTTTTCTCATACTGTCTGTCTGAATTAGGCTTGCCGCAGTAGTCGGTGTTACAGGTGTTACACGGTGTTGGAGCATACACAGATTACATTACTTTCCCACCACCTGCTTTTTTTTAATAGAAATAAAACCCATTTAGTTTATTTTTGCGTATCAGCTCCCACCTTGTGTCTGCTGCACCGTAAAGCAGCAGAGGAGTCAAATTTAACTTTCACTGTCATGAGAAGACGATGGCGGAGGAGTTAGTGTGAAAAGCAAATGTGAAGAATCAGATCATTTATATCATATATCATATATCATATATCTATATCGTTTATAATAGATTATCAGTGTGTTTTCTTGCAAGATTCACCTGCGGCTCGCTTTCTGCCTATATATATAGTTGTGACATCACAACTTCATGGAAGTCCTGACTGCTTGTTTAAAGGAACAGTTTTTGAATACGGTCTGTGTGCATTTCTCCATGGATACAGCGTTTTGATACTTTGACAGTATTTATATAACACTTCGACCTGCTTTATAACTAAAAGACATGGAAATTTCACTTTTTATAATATGGGACCTTTAAAACAGACAATATATACCAGAGCTCTCTGGCAGCAGAATTGGTAATAATGAACAAAGCTCACCAGGCCGGAGGCTGTAGAGGCCTTTAACCACACTGGCCATTGTAGATGGCTGCACTTGAAACGGCATGGAATGAGCTTTGATGAGAAGAGCTGAAAAAAGAATGAAGTAAAAACATAAATATTTCAGAAGTCGTTTGTGTTAGCAAGGAATGAAGTCTAGGTGCAGTTCCTACGTCCTGAATCAAAAAATCCTGAGCTTTCCAGGATCAGAGACAAGTGTAGGTGACAAGTGTTCTTCACACTTACAAGTGGAGGAGCAATTTTAAAATGTCATGAAAGCCATCAGGGCTTCAAATGAAGCAAAGCACTCACGCATCAGTGTGTTCACGTGTATTTCTGCGACGTGATCAGCAAACAGCTTCATCAGATCCTCTCTCAGGTCTCTGTTCAGCTTTGACTCGATGTAGAACTTGTTCTGAAAACATCAAAATTTAAAAACAATTGAGAAGAACAGTGACACCGTGGCACAAGGCTATACTTGGTTGCACGGAATGTAGGGCGATTATTTTCATTATCGATTAACCTCCCGATTATTTTCTTGATTAATCAATTCATCGTTTGGTCTGTAAATGTCCACCTCAGTTTCTCAAAGTCCAAGGTGACGTCTTTAAATGTCTTGTTTTGTCCAAAATCTCCATATTTGAGAAGCTGAAATCACCTTTTTTGCATGAAAAATTACTTTTATGATTAATCAATTATCAAAATAGTTGCCGTCTAGCCGATTATTTTTCTGTCGATCGACTAATGGATTAGTCGACTAATTGTTGCAGCTCTAACGGAATGCGCTAGGAATTTCGCTTAATAGTCCAAGTTCTATGTCGTCTTTAAAACGCATATTTAACAAAAAAGCTGCCTACCAGGTACATGAATACAGGAACTATGCATTGAAGAGAAGCTGTGTATTGCGTCAGCGCAACATTAAAGTTCTCAATGAAGTCCTCGGGTGGGCTGGCCTGGAAAACAATAATAAAAGTGTTAGTCAATGTTATACTTTCTGTATATATGCTGTATCTAATAACGTCATTGTATTTTGATGTGCTTACTTGTAGATGGGTGGAAACCTGTTGCAGATGATTTGTTATTTTTAATGTCAAATCATTGTAGAGCAGCTCAGAGTGCTGCTGACAAACACACTTGTAGACGTAACTAGGAAAACAAAGCAAAGGAGAAGCTCCGGTAAAGAAACACAGGATTTCAGTTTAAAGGTCCCATATTATACCCATTTCCAGATTCATGCTTGTACTTGGACATGTTTCCATGCTTTAATGTTCAAAAAACACATTATTTTTCTCATACTCTCTGTCTGAATATACCTGTATTCACCCTCTGTCTGAAACGCTCCGTTTTAGTGCCTGTCTCTTTAAGCAACCCCCCCCCAGAAAAATTGGTCAGTGTTTCCGGGTCTTCCGCATCTGCGCTCTCTGCATCTCTACACCGTCATTGCAGCCGCTTACGGAAATCCTGGCGGCTCGTTAACAGGCACAGTTTCTGAATAGAGCAGGGGATCTTGACGTCATCGGCAGTGAGAAACGCAATGCATTGTGTGACTTAAGGGTACGCAGAACAGAGCCGATTCACTACACTGATGTTTTATTTCCGTCTTTGTGTGTTGGTTTGTGTTTGTTGTCGCTATGTGCCCATGGTTGACAATGAATAAATCCAAGAAATACAGCGGTCTGCCCGCTGCAGATCTGCGACTCCGGCAATATGGCGGTCCCCTGAGCGATCCAGACCACAATGCTGACACAAAGTTTTCACACTTTCATAGTATTTATATAGCACCTCTGCGCAAACTAGGATGCTGCACTGGGATGCTGCATTCATGTAGTGTCAGAATAATCGGAAAAATGACTTTCCCAGCTGGAACTTGACAACCCACTAATATGTCCTTACATATTGTACTGTATTGCTGTTATAAACACACTTTTCTCAGAATATAGCGGTCCCCTGAGCGATCCAGACCACAATGCTGACACAAAGTTTTGATACTTTCATAGTATTTATATAGCACCTCGGCCTGCTTTATAATAAAAAGACATAGAAATCTAACTTCTTTTTTTGCAATATGGGACCTTTAAAACGTACCAGTGATGCACATGGCAACTGTGTGGAGCTTGTTGAGGCAACAGAAATCACACACTGTAGGGAAATCTGGCCCCAGCTCAGGTGTGTTTACCTGTATATCTGTGCATAAGAAACAGAGATGTGGTCTGTGGGATTCTGAATCAGCAGACGGTCAATTGCCTTCTCCAGGTTTGGCCAGTGGTTTTTCCGGTAGTCTTCTACAGCCATCGCATTCAGAACTGAGTAAAAAGAGGAGAGCTGGTCAGGTTTGAATATATCAGGATCAGGATTCTGGTCGAAACCACCAGGCCTACCAGACCAACTGTCTGCTGCCAGGAGCATCAGTCTGCACATATTAGTCATATTGCAGCAGGCCGAGCTGCACTGTGACAGCAGGCCCGGGTCGTCACTCAGCAGCTCGGCGTTATGTGAACTTACGGAACTTGGAAGTAGAATCGAGGGTGAATTTTCCGTCAACAGCGGCTGGCGGAGCCGTGCAGTCAGTCTCGCTGACTTCGCTGCTCTCACTGCCTGAATCCGAGTCCATGAACCTTGACCCCCCAGTGCTGCCGGACCACACTTTCCTTCGTCGCGTCCCCGGTTCTCCTCCCGCCGGCACCGGTGGACAGGCAGGCTGCGGGACCGTCGTTACATCCGACAGCTGGCTACTCAGATAGGTGCGGACTTTACTACTGCTGCTGCTGCTCGCACAATAGTTGTGGTTATGATCGTCTTTTATGTCCAAACTGTCATCTTCCATGGCCTCCATTTTCACAGCCCGTCCTATGTGCTGAAGCCTGGCGTCACTACATAAACATTTCAGATAACAAATTAAAGGATAAAGACAGAAACTGTCAGGCGTCTTTGGTGATGTCCATCTCGGCTTTGCTGTTAACTCTACTGTTACGACATGTCGTATTACAGGGCAGCCGACAGAATAGAGGGAAATGTAGTTCCAAAGTCTTTAGCTGAATAAAGAAAATTTCTAGGCCTTGTTTATGGTCACGTTAGTAAACTCGACCGTGTGCAACAGTTTAAAGACTAAATATTAATGAACCGACTGCTAACAAATTGGCTAGCTTGATTGTACAGCTAAATATAAGCAGAAACATCCTACGCATGCGCAAACTAGGATGCTGGACTGGGATGCTGCATTCATGTACTGTCGGAATAATCAGAAAAATGACTTTACCGACTGGGAAAATTCACGTGAACGCCCCCTCAAGTCGGAACAACTGGGTATTGTACTGTATTGCTGTTATAAACACACTTTTCTCAGAATGTAATATAATATTGAAATGTAACAGAGTCGTAGGTACCCTCTCATCACTCTAATTGAAAGGCCAGTAAAGTGGAATATGGCAGTGGTGCTCAATGTTTTTTCAGCCGAGGACCCCTTAAAAAATAGTATACTCGGGACCCCCTTGTGTATGTCCCTTGAAATAATGTGACGTAACCCATTCATTTTTACACTTCTATAGTCTTAGTTATGTGAAAGAACACAAGAGAAATGTATTAAACTAAACTGACACAAATTAAGACCACGGACCCCCACTTGATAAGATCAGTCCCCCATCTGACAGGATTTTTGCTTTTAGATGTTTTATTACAGAAAGTTGATGAAAGCCATGAAAAGCCAGTCATTGTGTCATTTATGGATGGAATTATAGTGAAAATAAATGATCCTCCCTTTTGCTGGGGACCCCCTGGAACCCCCTCAAGGACCCCTGGCGGTCCTTGGACCCCACATTGAGAACTACTGGAATAAGGAACTGTCAGGGTGAGCTCGCTAGGTGGTGTAATATTCATGTCTGCACCAACACTTATATACTGATATTGATGTGAACACCTGGCTGGAGTGTATATGAAATAACAGAAATGAATGGTCAGTGTTTTCAATCTTTTTTTTTTACTGAGAACCCCAGAAGAGATAACAACTATAAGGATGTAAAAAAAATCATATTTCTTAAACCGTAAACAAAACATTACCTTGTAAATGGTATGTGAATGATGTTGGTGTGTAGACCTTTATCCAACACATTGGCTCAAATATGTCTACCAACACTTCATCTTTACAGGCAGCAGACTTCTCTGTATATTAATTAAACCGTTTTAACTTTATATTCTATGAAAAGTGACATGGGGGGGAAAAAAACGCTTTTATATAAGGAAAAAAAGTGCCATTTTTCAATGTGAACTCATTGAATATATTCCTAAGGCTTAATATTACAACTTTGTATAACTTCGTACAGATATAAACTCTACTCTTTGATGAGTATGTCTCACATCAGAGTATAAAAATAAGAGGCTTGACCATAAAAAGTAGCTGCCACATGTTGGAAGGAACACCTTTTCAATAGTTATATTTTTTCCAAGATTTAAAGGACAGGTTAAACATACAAAGCTTATGACAACGTAGGAACGTCTTGATAAAGTGTTCTTTGGTCTAAAATTAAAGAGTACTAGCATTTACCTCCATGAAAGGGCAGAGCTGAACTTTTATATTGCAAGTTAAACAAAGTGTTCAAGTAAACCATCTGAAGATTTATGAATGCGTCTGAAACTCAAAGTACCCACTACTTAGCAGGCAGTAGGCTTACATATTTACATGTTTCCCAATGGTAACACGAACCAACTCTAAAACACGTTTCCCAATGGTAACACGAACAAACTCTAAAACACATGTTTAGACCACAGCTGACTTCACACCATGGCCTGAGACATTTGAAGTCTTTGCGTGTATTGACTGCAATTTAGGAATTAAAGCTCAATCTAGTGTTGTCTAGGATGTCTCAGAAGAATTTCTCAAAATGTGAATGAGATGAGCACAGGAAAAGAAATCCTAAAAAAGAAAAATACTGCATTCTATTTAGTAAGTAGCATACAGTATGAAGTTTCAGATAATGCATGTGACCAAACTGGGCACAGAAAAAACAAAATTGCTGCATATTCACACAAAGTTGTCACGCAATTTCAACTTTATGAAAAATAATAGTAAGGTTGATGAGTCAAAAATATACGAAACATATATATATATATGTATATATATATATATATATATATATATATATATATACATATATATATATAAAAGACAATTAGTGCTTTGTCGACTGGGTACTTTACATTTAAAGGTGTGTGGTGCTCTGAGTCTTTTCAGAAGTTTTGTGTGTGTGCACGCTCGACGTGGCCTCGTTGGCTACAGTGTGTTGCATTGTGTCTCTGAGGCATGTCTCTTCGTCCGCCGCTAATGTGTCGGCATCGTCCGGCTCGCTGTCTTCTTCCACGCCGTCTGCGCTGCATTCAGACTCGTCGCTGTCGCTCCCGCAGGAGCTCGACGTCTCATCTTCTGAGTCAGAGTAAACCTCGGCCCCGTGGAAGATATAGTGATTTGGTGCTTGAAACAGGTACTGGCCTGCTGCGGGAAACAATACAAAACAATTTACAGTGACAATTATGTGGATTAGGGATGGGACAATAATAGATTTTATCGTGTGTCGTGATAAACAATAAGTTGATTGTGGTGAATTTCCATTATTGGGATAATCATGAATATTCTCATGAATTGACTGCAGTTTACTACAGTGTCCTGTCTCTTATGTTATGCAATGAAAATATTTGTTTCTTAAAAAAAGACATGTTTCAAGAAAAGTCATAATGTTGAGTAAAAAGGTTATAATGTCAGAAAAGTCATAATTTTTCGAGAAATTGTAATGTTTTGAGAAAAAGTCCCAACAAAACATAAGGTAAAGTTATTCCAGTGTGTTTTAGGGTCATTATAAGAGTTTTAAGCATATTTCGTTTTTTCTCAGGATATCGTGAATCGCAATTATTTTGGCCAGGATAATCGTGACATTAAACTTTCATATCGTCCCATGCCTAATGTGGATTAACATGTGATTTCCTGCTGCATGAGGAAAAATAAAAATATTGAGGAAAATCAATTAATAGGATGAATGGGTTAGCATCTGATTAAACCAAGGTTATAATAGTTTTGAATTTTCAGTTACTTTTCATTTAATTTAGTTTTCAGAATGTTTCAGTTTTCCAGAAAGTTTTTGTTTTTGTTAGGGCCAGGTAGAATGTCTCAGAAGTACATAGCTACATACCGGTATACATACAAAATACATGGTTGGAGACTGTATAGGAACGGCCATAATGTTTAATCTTCGTGCTACTTTAGTGAACGATGTGATGCGACATAACGGCATCTCCTGAAATGTCAAGTCGGTTCAATTTCTGTGGTTCAATGTCACGTTGACGGAAATTCATGCTGTCTCCTTTTTTCGGTAGTAATATATTATAATCTACGTTAATTTATATTTTTTTAACTGGGCAATATTGTTTCAATTTTTCAGTCTACCAAAAATAATTTTCACTGTTTATTTTTGTTTTAGTTTCAGTTTTAGTTTACTATAACAACCCTGGTTGAAACACATGCATGTCTCACTTTCAAATAAATCAAAATATAAAAATAAAATAATATATACACTAGTTAATTACAGTACACAGTGTTGGTCTGTCTACCATAGTCTAAAGCTTACTCTCAAGGCGTTTGCTGATTGGACTTCTGTTGATTCGGCTCATCCAGCATCGTCTACGAAACTCGAGGTTGGAGGTTTGGCTCTTTACTTCAGCGGCCTCCTCTTTTGGTGCGTCTTCTGCTGGTAACTCCGAAGGCTCGGCCGTCTCTTCGCTGGGACACTGAGCGTTTGGACAAGGCTCTGGAGGTGTTACATTATTAGCGGCCGTGTCTGTGACATTCGGACTTTCTGTCTCCTCTGAAGGCTTAGTTACGGAGTCTGTACTGTGCTGCTGCTGCTTCTGCTCCTCCTGAGCGGCGTCGCTGGAAGCAGGCAAGGCCTCGCTTGGTGGCGGTTCTGGTAACCGAGGGGGTTTCTCTGTGGTCTCAGTGAGTCTTACAGTGTTGTAGCAGAGCTGCTCAAAGTCTCCAGCCAATCGGTGACAGAGCTCGTTGACAATGACATCACAGTCCCCGAGTAGCTCCACGTCAAAGTTGAGGTGAGGCAGCTGCTCTCTGTTGATCAGGACCTGAGGCACTTCATGAGGAATGGAGTCTGGATGGGGTGGAGAGAAAAGTTACAGATTGTATGTTTGGGTTACATTACGTCTTACAGAAAACAGAAATCCAATCATCTGAACAAAACGTACTTGGGATGAGGGCAACTGGCCGGACTTTAAGTGAAGAGCCGATGACAATCAAGAGGTCCACCTCGTCTTTGTCCTGTTTCATGGCTCTGTGGAACATTTCTGGAAGATTCTCTCCAAAGAAGACGATGTCAGGTTTCATGATAGCCAGGGGGATATCTGCCGGACACCGCGTACAACGAGGGACAACCTGCAGGATGAATTTATGTTATTAGCATTATAACAAAGTATTGCTAAAGGAGTGCAATGCCAAATTTCATTTTTATTTAGATCAGGGCATAGGGCTGAACTAATTGCAATTATTTTTTACTGATATTGC
The DNA here is from genome assembly GCA_028570985.1 of Heterobranchus longifilis. NCBI lineage: Eukaryota > Metazoa > Chordata > Actinopteri > Siluriformes > Clariidae > Heterobranchus > Heterobranchus longifilis. The sequence goes on along the minus strand of JAOVVB010104610.1, from coordinate 4,777 downwards.
AATTTTGATATGATTTGTGATATTAGAGGGAATGATAATTTTTACGTGATCTGTACCAAACACAGATTTTTTTTCTTAAATCTGTAGAATATGATTTGTATGCCGGGATTTGTATGAAAATCGCAGTAGGCCATATTGTGATTTCGATTAATTGTTTAGCTCTATTAGGAGAACAATTTGGAAAAATTATCTAATTTGCGATTATTTTGACTGATATTGCAATTGCAATATGACTCACGATATTTGGGGGAATAATACAAGCCTGCTTCAAATGGCAGTCAGTCAGAACTACTTTGGTTCCAATATAGTTGTAGTCCTCTAGACTCTTGTATGCTTTCATCTGGCTCGCCGTGCAGTAACTGGGGAGGACAAGTTAACGTTATTTGTAATGGCGATCGGGGAAAATCACTTTTCTGAATTTTGTATGGCTCACATCCAATATGTTTCAGTTTTCCGACGATACCTGCTGCGTGTGAGTTAATCCAACCCTGTTATGTCGTCACTTTCCTCGACTTCCATTCACACAGTATACAGATTCATCACTACCTGCCCTCTGCCTGAATTTCGCGCGTGTTCTCTTGAATCCGTTTGTAATGAATAAATACCTGGTTAAAGATGTCTTCCCTGACAGCTTCACAATCCACTTTGTGTTTACAGATGAGACAGGAAGCAGTTGCAAACGACCCTGAAATAAAAAAAGTTGTCATTGACTTTTACCATCACCATAGCGAGAACCACTTTAAAAAAATAAGCAAAATCCTTCTATTACCTGCATCACTTACCATGGCACTGGATAATCCGCTGAACTCCAGCCACTTGTTCTAAAGTATCAATGTTTTGTGTGTAGTTGCGCAGCAGCTTCCTCTGCTTATCCAGCATCGATATGAATTTGTGGCAGGGTGAAGGCTGGAACTGACCAGGGTAGATCTCCTGTAACAGAGCATGCATTCAGGATGTGTGGACTAAATCCAAAGCTTGCTATAATCAGAGATATCACCCCTGTACTGGCTTCTCTGCACCCTTCATCTGGAAAACGTTTAACTACGTTTAAATCTTTATCATTTAAAGCCTGGATAAGGCTTAGTCTTGGAACACAAACTGGACCTTTTAACATCAAATTAATACAAATGCAGCCTCAGGACAAGTTCAATCTCATGACTGCAGGTGACTGGGTTTAATGAATGTTTTAGAAAGTCTTAAACAACTTCTGTATACTCTTTTAAAACACAATCTAATGTACTATATTACAACATTACAAGCATCTGTTCATACATTGTATCATATTAGTACTATGTGTGTTAACTGCAAAAAATGAAGCTAAGGGGTTGTAGAAGAAGAAATATCTAATTGCGATTATTTTGACTGATATTGCAATTGCAATATTATTTGCGATATTAGAGGGAATGATCATTTTAACGTCATTATTCTCATTTTTATTGTAAAACATATTCAAACGATTATGGTGTGATTTTTACTGGGATCTGAACCAAACAAATATGCTTTCTTAAGTCTGTATATGATGTGTAGGCCAGGACGTCTCTGTAATACCACAATATTTAATTTAAAATGGTATTTTGACTTTAACAAATATTGCCCCTCCTGCGATTTGAAAATTGCAGTAGGACATATTGCGATTTCGATCAAATTTTGATTCAAGGTTCAGCCCTAATGCACGCTCTTAAGTGTATATCACTTTTCAGTATTTTCTCCTTCCCTGTGTGACCAAAACCCTGTAAGATAACATGGGTATGCAGATCCCAGTGTGTGGAAGCTTCTGTATCTATATGTGGTATAATCTCTGTAGCACCTTACAAAAGGTTTAATTTTGAATACATACTCAAATCACTTTTTGATGTATTGTTATCAACTTTGATTTGCACAAAAGCAAGTGGACACAATGAACAAACCTTAGCAAATTTGAAAAAGGGTCTTGGGTCCCGTCTGAAGTATTCAATGTCAAACATAGCTTGAGGGTCTGGAAGATCAGGAAAATCTACAGCAAGCCGTGCATAAATCCCATCTCTGGAGCGAAAGTCTGGTATTCCACATGAAACTGAGACCTACAAAAAAAAAAGCATACCGGCATTCTGACTAAGTAACATGGACATTTGTACTATGTATTCACTCAAACGGTGCCACTGTATAATATTACTGTAAATGCATACCCCAGCACCAGTCAGCACGAGGATCCTTTTACTTTCATGGAGTAGCCGGACCACATCTTCTAAAGTGTTAATATCCTTCCGCTTCTTTCTTTTTGGAGGTTCTGAGATGTTGATGATGATCTGCCACAACGTCATGTCATCTAAATCAGGTGGGAGCACAGTCTCAGGCAGCAGATCCCTCAGAATGGTCCTCGGATCGGTTTCTCTGATGTGTTGCTGGATGAAACTGTAGGAACCTGGTCGAGAATACAACATGTCAGTATGACTCGTATATATGCTGTGCCACTGCATGCAATTATAAAAGTAGTTTAAACTATCTTCTTCTTACTAAAAATACATAACATCAGAGGATTAATAAAAGCTGCTGCAGGCACAGTTTGTGGGTAAAGTTTGTGCAAAATGCGACTCAAATTCACCTAACTACCTATTTGCGGTTGAGGTGCCCAGTCGCTGGAGCTCGCATGTGAGGATCTGTCGTCGTCCTCGTTGATGTGGTCCGGCGTGACAGCCAGACCGTTGGAGGGGAGATCACCATGTCCAAGGAAATCTGAGAAGTTTGTAAAAATGAACAAATAAATCTAGAGCTAAGTGGTGTCTATCTCTGATAACCACGATGATCATTTACAACCAATATCCATGGCAATAGGCCTGTCACAATAATTACCTTATCGAGGTCAGCAAAAATGATCGAGTTCATGTCCATATATTGTACAATATCGCCTGTTGTGATTACATGCGTGTTTGTTTACATCAGAATGTCACCAACATTTTAGCTAACATGATGCCAGAAGAAACAGCAGGGTTTTCCCTAACATTATAAGACTTGGTTTTAAAGCCGTAATCCACAGCTCCGGTGTGGGAAGATTTTGGGTTTCAGCCAAATAATGAGAGAGGAGAGCCCATTGCCGTTAAATGGTTGTTTAAAAACAGTGGCAACAAAAAGTGGCAACTTGTTGTTGTTACCTATATATAACTTATAGCTAATATGTTATTACTTTGAACTTTTTTGTTAACAAAACAATGGAGGAGCTGGATTGGCAGTAATGACTCTCTATAGCCCTGTGCCAAATGTTTAATACGTATTTAAATGCAATTGTTGTAAACCCAGCCCAAGTGTCCATTTTATGTTTTGGTTGTGTGGTATGATTTTATTTATGTTTTACTTATTTAGGATATTTTGATATTTTTTTTAAGCTTATTAATAATGAAAAGTGCATTGGTCTTTGTAAGGGTGCACTTGCATTATTATGCTATTACAATATCATTATATCAGTGGCATAAAATGGTCTTAAAATGACAATATCATCGTTTATCTCAAATATATTTCTGGGACAATATATCGTCCAACAAAAGTAGTTATCGTGACAGACCTACATATGGCAACAACCGCATTGTAGTAACTTAGGTGAACGTTAGTGGGAAAGAGTTGTAAACCGGCTAACCAATGCTAAGTAGCTAACAAAGTTTAGTGCCGCGAAGGAACAAGTTAGATCGGGAAATGATCACAAGATGTGTCACATAGTTTTCCCTTTCGTTTTAGCTAAAGAAAAGCTCCCGTCTTGAGAAGTAACGTTACACACCTCTCAACACCCACACATCTTTACTGTGTTCAACGTTAGCACTTAACTAACTTATCTTCTGTTTCAAACTCGCCGGTTAAGTTGGTAAAAAAGAAAAACAATGCCCCACTATAAGTCACGCAAATACTTTAACGTGTTGTTAAATGTCCGTCTCTTTTACATACCAGCACCCTCCTCGGTTGTCCCCAGTAGAGCGCTGTCGTCTAGTTTCGCTACTGGTTTGTGCGGCTCGGAGACCAGCAGTCCCAGTCCATTGTTGTCTCCGCCTAGCGCCGCTGGGGCCTGCTCTACCGCCATCACCGGCTTTGCTTCCTTCTCCGCTGGCTGCGCACAATTCACCGCCGCCTCCCAGCTCTCCGTGGCCTCGGAGACACATGATAATGTGTCTGCTTTAGCGACTTTGAATCCGTTGTTAGTTACCGGACTGATTTTCGACCTTTTCGCGGCAGGTTCTTCCATATCGGAGGCGCCTGAAAAGGCCGTTCCGAGACTCGTCTCTTCGTCCGCCATCTTCAGCCCGCAGAGCCGCTGAGCAGATCCTTCCTCGCGGACAGCTGTCTCATTTGCATAGCGCACGTGACTCATTCTCCACCAGTAGTCACGGCTGGAACGTCCCCTTTTTACGTCGATGACGTAAAACCATAACAAAATGTTGCTGCCTTCAAACACCGTCGGAGGGATTTTGAGCAGAAATAAGCACTCATGACTGACCACACAAAGTGGTGAGTTTAGGAGGTTGAGTCATTGTCTCATGTTTTATGCCTGTACTCATTCGTGTAACTTTTGCCCTCGAATGTCTTAATTAATCTGGGAGACTCACAATATCTTGATCCCTATCTCTGAAAGTATGGTCTTGTTTTTGAATGAGGAATCTTAACAGCAAGGAAGTTGATAATATGATAAAATTGCTGTGTCTTTTGGGCAAATATCATATTCACAAAACAAGATTTCTTCAGTTTCTTCCGAACCAAAACCTGTTTTATGTTGAACTTCTATGAGTGTATGCAAAATATTGAAAAACAAAAAAGCTTT
>JAOVVB010104601.1:0-12957 GCA_028570985.1 Heterobranchus longifilis | reverse complement strand
TCTCTCTCTCTCTCTCTCTCTCTCTCTCTCTCGCCCCTTTCCTGTCAATCTTCAGCTGTACTATCAATAAAGGCAAACAGCCAAAAAAATAATCTTTAAAATGAATAAATAAATAAATAAAACAAGCAGACAACAAACAAACAAAAAGCCACTTTGGGGGCATTCCATAGAATGTCCCAGCTACAAGTGACTTGATTGGTTCCTAAGACTTATGATGTCATAAAACCTGGCTGTCTAAATACAGATTTTTGAGACTGTTTTTGGCACACTGCAGTTTCAAGGCGGAAATTCTCAGCCATGGTGTTGACTGCTCATTTCACTCATGATATGTCTTGTAACACATTAAAAAAACACCATATAGACATGTTAACATGGTTAAAAACTTGGGGGGCTCTTTAAAATATTGGACTTGAGGTGACTAGAAACATGACTCCAGATGGGTGAATATGCAATTGTCTGCAAGTCTGCCATATTAACTTAAAATGTGATATGTCAATGTTGTGTTCACAAAAACAACATCAAGAAAATCAGTTATTGCAGGTTGAAACATTTCCTCAGTGTATACATATCTCTTTCATCTCGTGTCTCCTAATCGGTTTCTCTACTTGATATTCTTACTCATCTCTCCCTCTTGTTTCTCATGAATGTGTCTTCAGGAGCTGAGCCTACTACCTCTGAGTTCACTGTAATTATGCACGGGGAGAAGATCCGCTCCGTTGAGGGTATTGTTATGGCAGCAGACAGCTCTCGGTCCTTCTCTCCCTTGGAGAAGTTTGGCCAAAACTTCCTGGAAAAGCTGATCGGTATCGAGATGCCCCACAAGCTGCTGGAACGTGTGACTTTTGTGGACACACCAGGAATTATTGAGAACCGGAAGCAGCAGGAGAGAGGTAAAACAGGGAGTTTTACCTTCAGTCTGCAGGCTTTCACACACCACAATTCAAATACAAAGCAGCAACTCGGTATCTAGTGGTTTACTTATTCTTTTCTTCCGTCCAGGCTATCCCTTCAATGACGTCTGCCAGTGGTTCATTGACCGTGCGGACCTGATCTTCGTGGTGTTTGACCCCACCAAGCTGGACGTTGGCCTGGAGCTGGAGATGCTCTTCCGGCAGTTGAAGGGTCGCGAATCCCAGATCCGCATCATCCTAAACAAGGCTGACAACCTGGTCACCCAGGACTTAATGAGGGTCTACGGAGCGCTCTTTTGGAGCTTAGCTCCGCTCATCAACGTGACTGAACCCCCCCGCGTCTACGTCAGCTCCTTCTGGCCGTATGACTACGCCCCTGATACCAGCCGTGAGCTCTTCAAGAAGGAGGAGATCTCCCTCCTGGAAGATCTGAACCAGGTGATTGAAAACCGCATGGAGAACAAAATCGCCTTCATCCGCCAACATGGCATCCGCGTGCGCATCCACGGCCTGCTGGTAGACCGCTACGTCCAGACCTTTAAAGAGAAGATGAGCTTCTTCAGTGACCCTGAACTAGTCTTCAAGGAGATTGTGGACGACCCAGACAAGTTCTACATCTTCAAATCCATCCTAGCCAAGACCAACGTCAGCAAGTTTGACCTGCCCAACCGCGACGCTTACCGTGACTTCTTTGGCATCAACCCGATCACCAACTTCAAGCCGCTGTCGTCTCAGTGCTCCTACATGGGAGGCTGTCTGCTGGAAAAGATCGAGAGGGCGATCACCAACGAGCTGCCCGCCCTTCTGAGCAGCATTAACTCTGGCAAGCAGCCCGGCCTGTCCTCCTGCGAGGTTACTGGCTGCGGTGAGAAGCCAAAGAATCGTTACCGGAAGAACTGAGGAAAACTAAATAACTTGAGTGGGGGAAGTGAGAAGAGAAGGGGTCTGGCGGAAGCCAACCTTGCTTTTGTCAGAACGCCTGTATTGTTGAGGAGACAGAGGAGAGGAGATTAGTGTTTGTTTTTTTCCTCAGGAGAATATGGGGAGGTGCATTTAGGGACTGTGGGTATGAGGCGGGGAGGTAAGGGTCATTGTTTGATAAGGCAGCTTAAAGGACACAAGTGCTGAAGAAATGAGAACATGCCACTGATCACTGAGTTTTGTTAAAATACTCCTCTCTCCCTTGCACAATCACAGTGGACTGTCTGGGATTTTGGGGCTGGGGAAGTGATGATGTGAAGAAACACAGAAATGAAAAAAAAAGTAAGATAAATAAAAAATTGAAAATCCTGAGACTGAAAACAGTCAAATACCAGCTCCCTTGTATGTGAATAAAACAGGAAAAAAAGTGGAAACAGGAGTTGCAAATTTGTGTTGTAAAATCTTGAGAATTGCATTGCAGAAAGTCAATTCCATACGCTTCAGAAGCTGATTTTGAAGTAGCCTTTTTGTGGGTGCTATACAAAGCCTTTGTGTTTGTCATCCAAACCTTTGCTTTTGACATAGATTAACGTTAACATTGCATGTTAGGTCTTATTTAACAGATGCATGCATTTCCTGCTAACATAAAGTTTAAGTAATGTTTCCTTGTGCAACTGAAACCTGAACCAACCCTGCCATGCTACAAATAAGGCCTTTTTTTTTTTTCTTCTTTTCGTTTTGTACGCTCATCAGTCCTGGTTGTTGACAACCTGTGAAATGAGCACTGTGATGGAAGCAGAGGTCAGGGTTCAAGGGTCAGAGTCTTCAGAGGGCCGGGGTGGGTATGTCCATTTTGCTTCACTTCTTAACTGTTCTTACTGTTTCTTGTTTGCGTCTATACATTTGCCTGTCTTTGGCAGAAATTCAAGACTGTGTTATGATTTTTTTCCCTTGATCGATAAGCTTCCCAGCTTTTTTCTTTTTAAGCTGAATGACCATAAAAAATAAAACATGAAGGATGTGTTTGGATTATAGCTGTCTTTAGCCATTTCTTCTGCAGGATAGGAAGCTATTTATTGATTTTTCTGTGTAGACTTTCCAGGTGGGCATTGGAGTAGGCTGTGTATGTGTAGCCTACTGAACACACCACTGCAGGATTGTGATTTCCTAGCTTGTGAAAAGCAGGCCGGAGGTAAAGGTAAAGTGGAGGACTCATGAGTTGACCCCTGACCTCTGTGGAAAGAAAGAAGCCCCAAATACTGACCTTTACACCCACAATGGTTTTGCAGTGATACATGTCATAGCTGCAAATTTCTTATGTAAGCCTACCTCAATGAACTTCCCATGAGTATGGCATGGTAAAATTGTTTAAAATAGTTTGACATTTTGGGAAACATATTATTTGACACTGGCCTGTTTCTTGGCCATGCGCAGTGACTTGTTACCATGGGTTGCTAGGCAAGACTCAAGGAAGTTACTGCGCTCCAAGAAATAGTCCGGCACATAACCCCTTCTAAAACTGCAACACAATGTCGCTTTTACGCTGTGGTTTTTGTATGGATTAAGTAATCAACATGTAGCCTATAGTGTGTTAATTATGAGGATCTAGAGGTGCAGGTAATCAGACTTTTTTAACCTTTGGACATACTCAGGCTATCTTCCCCCCAATTTCCAGTCTTAGCTAAGCTAAACTAAGCTATGCTAAGCTAAGCTAAGCTAAGCTAACCGGCAGCTGGCTCCAGCTAGCCTCATATTCACAGTGCTGTACATACATACAAGTGTTATCATTCTACCAAAATGTCAAACTATTGCTTGAGTCCTAAATCTTGAAAGGATAGGTAAGTAGTAAAAAGTTAACTCAGACAAATGCACTTCCAGTTCCCTCTGTGTCCTCCCTCACGAGTGTTTTCCCAACTAAAATCTGAAGCATAATGAAAAAGAAAACTAACAAACGCACACATTTGCTTAATTTTCCTCTGTTTATTCGAGTGTGAGTGCTCCACTGGATGTGTTTAGTATGTTTACACTGCAGATCCAGACGATGCCCACTAGAGAGTGCTGTGTAAAAGTGTAAAAAGTTATTCAGACCACTAACTAACACTCAGTGATAGAGTGATAGCTTGGGCTAATGACGTTGTGTGGTTGTGCCTTTGGTATATTTCAGCATCAGTTATCTTAATTTACCTGTGAATTAGATTGTTGATTAACTTTTTGTTTTTTTGTTTTGGTATAAACTTTAAATTAATCTTGGCCCAACTTTGGAAGCTTGATCATCAAGAATAAAGATTTCTGATTGACTAGGTAGTGAAACTTTGTGGTTATTGTGTTAAAAGTGTCAACCCTTAATCAGGGAGACTGAAACAAGAAAACAGAAATCAAAACTTGTGATTTTCTTTTTCTCTGTCTCTCTCCCTCGCAGCTCTCCATAACAACTCTGCCTGCATTCATGTCCCGTTTCTTTTCTCTGAAGGTTCAATCTCTCACTTTTGGATTTTGTTTTTTTTTTATTATGTAGCTGCAATGCAGTTTGTCGTGACTGGAAGTGGGTAGGTGTGTGTGTGTGTGTGTGTGTGTGTGTGTGTGTGGGTGTGTGTGTGTGTGTGTGTGAGTGTAGTTTTGATAGCTGTGCACCAAGACTCCTCTATACACACAGACTTAAACACACGTTTCTCTGTGAGAGTATTTTGAACATGTACACATATAGTGAATAACCGCATACACACAGGCACATGCACACATTGAATACTGTGTAGACTTTTGTACATTTTGCGCTTTGAAACTTGCCAGTTATACGTAAACAAGTTTTATTACAATGCTGACTGACCCCAAAACTCAGCACTGTAAATCACATTCTGATCTAAAGAAATTCTTTTCATTCCTTTCATAAAAGACAAAATGACAAGCGTTTTGTTCCCCTACATGGTGGATTTCACAAAGTCATCCACAGTCCCTCCTGGGGGGGTCCTCTTAATATACTGTTCAACTGTGAAGCCACACAGTGCTGATGAGAGAGGGCTGCTGTTTAATATTCCCCTCATGCTGAATAGAAAAAAGCATTAAAGGTTTCTTCAGGTTCTATAGACTGTGCTGCACGTAGGATTATGTTGTCTCATTTTTTCAATCACCTCAAGGGTGCTGAAATATTGCAGTGTGCATACTGAATTTAGTCTAATGTGTTGCTCACTTTGTTAATTGAATATTTTCATTCCTCATAATAACATAATTCAATATTCCTAGCATCTGTTTAGGGACCTGACCTTGTATTTTAGGGTAGGTTACTTTGTCTCCTGTGGCTTCAAGGAAATATAATTATATTCCATTTCTCTCCACTGAGAACTTTTAATTTGTCCTTTGCTGTCATTCCAATAAAGGCAGATGTTTACATCCATATACAATAAAGCAGAGTGCATTCTAATTGTAAAGGGCACAGTGGTGGGAAAGACAAGCAGGTGGAGGGGCTTCATTCTTAAACTGCGCTCATTGCGGTCAAAAAAAAAAAAAAGACGTCCCCACCCTTTTCTAAAATACGTGCTCGTTACCTTTCAGTCTTTTTCTTTATAGGCTACCAAGCGCGTTCACGTGTCTCGACTGTGCCCCCCCCCACTCCCCCCCAATCACCCCACATAGCCTTCTCTGCTCACCAAACAGACAGCAGTGTCAAGTCAACGGTGACCACCAAAACGGAAGCACGTAGCCTAAATGGGTTTTTTTTCTTCTCCAAAATAAATGACCTTGATTTTAAAAATGAAAACACATTTTAGAGCCTTTAGAAGCATATGTGCCACACAACGAGGGAAGTAAATTGGCTACTTGAGAAAATCCAGGTGTCTGGTACTGGTGTAACACCTTACAGTCTGGCTTTTAGCCTTAATTGAGTTTGGCTCTGAGATAGTGGTATTTAAAAAAAAAATGTTTATGTTTAGCACCATTTGAGCCATTGGAGAGATGCCACTGTCAAAACAGTGGTAGCCTAAGTATTGCCAAATAACTTGCAGAAAAATAGATGCTTAACTCAACTGTGTAATGTTGTCTCCTTTAGCTTTTTAGATTCATTTTAGCTATATTTTTTAAATTAACTAGGCTATTTTAATGTTTTGTCTCATCTGTTGTGTATGCTGCTGGGGAGAATGATATCGTGCTCCATGTATGCCGAGTTTGTCCATGGTAGTGACAATAAAGAATCCCCAAATGTAAGAATAATGAGAGACACCAATTGGGGCAAGAGTTAGTTGGGGTTGTAGTTTTCCTTAGTTTGGCATGTTTGGCAATGTAGATGGAAATTTGAATACTTTCTAATTCTAATTAGCAATAGCAATGCCTAGATGATCATGCCCTCTTTAGTTTCAAGTATGTTATGGTTATAATATAATATAGATAATATAATTATATTTATATGATTACAGTGCTTAATAAATGCCACAGACGTTATGTTTAGTCTTTATTTTGCCTTTTAAATGCACATATGGTTTTACTTTGAAAGGAAAATGCGGAAGTCAGCTCTATTTTGTTATGGCATACTTCACACGCGCACGCACACACACACACACACACACACACACTACTCGCGGCTGGACTGCTGTCGGCGCACAGAAGATGGTGGCGGCTGCGGCCACTGTGTTGCCCGCCGCGCCTGGATAGCGCGCACAACATTTCATGTAGGTGTCGACGCTGCAGCAGCGAACAACAGATAATGGTCAGAAAAACGGAGATAAGACAATCTCATCTCACTGTGGACGATGCAAGGAATGGAGAGGCTGGACGATGCAGCAGCCCTAAGCCATTATATTAGTCTTGGATTTAAGGGGAATTCTTTGGAGGTATGAAGATAATCTCCTGTGTAGGCTGCCCCATGCAATTCAATTAAAGTGGCTGGATCAAGGCAGCACTCATCTTTGACCTGTGTGACTCTTGGTGTGGGGGGCGTGGAGCAGAGGTGGACACCTTTTAATTAGCGCGACTCTCTCCGGGCTTTCGTCGTCTGCCATTTAGAAAGGGGACCGCGCTGCCGTGGGCAAAGTTTACTTCAGAGAGAAGGGGACACTGGACGGTATTTAGTGTAGTCTGCTCGAGGCTGCATTCTCTTTCTCTCAGCTGTCCGGGTGACAGAATATATCCTACAGCCAGGAACCGGCATGGTCACAATATCTGGACAATTTCCTTTGGGGCGCACTGAATTGGCGACATTTGGCGTGACTGGATACTAAAGCAATATCGATCAACACTGATCCAAGACTACAGTTGATGCCCCCGGAGGAGCGTGTTTACACACGTGTCACTGACAGCAAAGCTCTTGCAATAAAACAGTTTCTGCGCACCACGTCTCGTGCATTTGTCTCCCGCAGACCTCCGTGCACACACACGATCCCACTGTGGGTTTGGAGACGCAGACGGAGACTCCCGAGAAAGTCAGGAAAGGACGGGGCTCCGTCCACGGATCGCGGTTATAGGCCCTGCAGCAAAGGAGCATGTGGGTATAAATAAAAGCGCTGATGGCAGTTTTTTGCGCTCACGTTTCCATTATCTAGAGTTGATCTGCGTCTTAAAATTAAACGCTGGCCCTTTGGATCAAGACGGCAAACAGCAGATGTCGAGTCAAAGCAAACAATGCGGAGGATGTGTTTGGGTGAAGTTTCGCTCAGACCTGTAAACAAAACGTGGTGAAGTTCAGGAGGGATTAGCGTTTATTCCCAGTGGAGCTGAGTGAATGGACACGCACCAGTGACTGCAGCGGGCTCTTCATGAAAACAACACATTTTTGAACTGGATTTGACATTCCACACTTACTCACAACTTCTGGAGAGCTCCTTTAAACACATTTTTTCACCACTTTGGTGTTTCTTTTTCAACTTTTCACCTTGCCTACGTATTTTTTGGGAATTCTCTCTGTTTTCCCAAAATACATTTCCAATGAGTGAAACAGTGTTTAGGCAGCTGAGTGGATTTGGGCAGGAACAGAACAAGCAGCGAGTGAACCTTGCAGTCTCAAGTGCGTAAAAACAGACGGGAACGTAGAGGAATGCAGAGACTGACGTCAAGAGAGGGGCAATAATGGACTATTCAAAATCTGTGGAAGGTCTGCTGGTGTTAATACAGCCACTACACTGCTAACTGAGTGGTGTTTTTGTTTGTGCTCTCCTTTTTCACTTTTAAGAGCAAACAATCATTGCCCTTCTTACACTGCTGCCCTATACATTGCCTTACTTCTTTATCGACTTTAACTTTGAAATGACTGTCCCTTCTGCATAGTCTTTTTTTTTTTTTTGATAGATTAAAAAAAGCAACATGGCTTCTCCCCAACGTCAACAACTGCTGCCTCACAACACAGAAGTGAGCTGTGACTCAAGTGGAGATGGAGGCGTCTCAGTGAGGATTGGCAGTAGTGTCAAACACAAGCACGGAGGCGGGCCGCTGGGTTCAATCGGGGGAGGCTTCATGGGGGGATCCAAGCACTGCAAGTACAGCATTTCCTCCAGCTGCAGCTCCGGAGAGTCCGGAGCCAGGAGGCCGGTGGTCAAGAGCTTTCGCACACACAAGAAGATGCCTCAGCTTTTTGAGAGATCTGCTGGTCATTTCTGGGACCCAAAGTTTGACTCTTCGATCCTGGAGGAGGCCTGTAGAGAACGGTGTTTCCCTCAAACCCAGCGGCGCTTCCGCTTTGTGCTCTTTTACCTGGTTGCCGCTGCCCTCCTCTGGGGATTGTACTTTGCTGCCAACCCTTCCCGCTGTGACAGGACTGCCTTTCTCCTCCCCACCGCGTCCTTCCTCCTTTTCTGCCCCCTTCTCTTTCTCTTAACTTTTACTAAGCTCTACTCTCGCTGCTACAACCAAGCATCTCTGCTGCTCATCATTGTCACCTTCACCCTGACCCTGGCCCCACAGATCCAGACATCAAGCTTCAGGGACCCGGAGACTCCCACACCTGCACTGGATGTGGAAGAGTTCAGTGGAATGGGACCCGCATACAACCTGTCCTATGACAAGCTTCTGGGAGGTAGCACCTGGTCCCCCTGTCTTTCTCCTGTAGGCACCTTCTCTCTCTGTATTGAGGTTCTTCTGTTGCTGTACAGCGTTCTCCATGTTCGCCTCTACGCTTCCGTCCTGCTCGGTTTTCTCTACTCTGTCTTTTTTGAGAGTTTGGGCTGGCTGCACCTGACCCAGGCAGGGGATAACTGGAGCTTAGCCTCTCAGTCAGACTGGGATACGTTATGTTGGCTTGGCCCAGCCAAAGCGCTGCTCCACCTCTGCGCCCACGCCATCGGCATCCACCTATTCATCATGTCTGAGGTGCGGTCACGCAGCACCTTCCTTAAGGTGGGACAAGCTATCATGCATGGCAAAGATCTCGAGGTGGAGAAAGCCTTGAAGGAGCGAATGATCCACTCCGTCATGCCCAGAATCGTGGCCGATGAACTGATGAAGCAAGGTGACGAGGAGATAGGTGATAATTCTGTTAAACGATACTCCACCAGCGGTGCAGCAGCTGCCATCTCCAGCCCTAAAAACAACAAACGCAAGAAAACCTCCATCCCTCGCGGGCAGATCATCTTCAGACCCTTCAACATGAAACGGATGGAGCCCGTCAGCATACTCTTTGCGGACATCGTGGGCTTCACAAAAATGTCTGCCAACAAATCCGCTCATGCCCTCGTTGGCCTTCTTAATGACTTATTTGGACGTTTTGATCGACTTTGTGAGCTCACTGGCTGTGAAAAGATCAGTACTCTAGGAGACTGCTACTACTGTGTGGCTGGTTGTCCCGAACCCAGACCAGACCACGCCTATTGCTGCGTGGAGATGGGCCTGGGCATGATTCAGGCGATTGAACAGTTCTGCCAGGAGAAGAGGGAGATGGTCAACATGAGGGTGGGTGTCCACACTGGCACTGTACTGTGTGGCATCCTGGGCATGAAACGCTTCAAGTTCGATGTTTGGTCAAACGACGTCAACCTGGCCAACCTAATGGAGCAGCTGGGAGTGGCCGGGAAGGTCCACCTATCACAGGCCACTGCCAACTTCCTGGATGACCGATACCAACACGAAGACGGACAAGTCATCGAGAGAATAGGACAGAGCGTGGTGGCTGATCAGCTCAAAGGTAGGTGCCCTGTGAAAATATATAATAACAATGTCAAGTAAGGTTGTCACGAGACTAGAATTTTAAACTTTGATACAATACTAGTATAAAAAACAGTACTCGATACCTCTTTCGAGAAAAAAAAGTCCTTGTCACACAAAAGTCACTGACACACAGTTGATTTTGTTCCCTGTTGTTTCATCTGTGCAGCTTTTTTTGTTGAAAATCTGATTGTAGATCTGCTTTTGTTATAGCTTCAGTACTTTCCATACTATCGAATCTGGATGTCGTCTCATTTCATATACGTGGTATTGAAAAAGTATCAAAGTATCGATCCAACCTTAATGCCAAGTAGAGATGTGGAGTAGATTTTGCTGCTTTTTCTAACGTTATTTAATTTTGTATTTTAGCTTGCAGTATGAAAAAGGTCAACTTTGTTTGCTTAATTCCTCACAAGAATAATAAAACTGCTATACATCGACTGCAACGGTGAGATTTATTGATGCAATTATTCCCCCATGAGCCCACAAACCTTTCAAGGCATTTTTTAGGTGCTTAAGTTAATGTCCTGTAATGCCTCTCTGCTATCCCTAGAGGAAATGTATCTTATGTCTTATGCCAGCATATCTGCAGTTCACCCCCCCAGCTGCATTAGAAGTCAGGGGAGCATTTGCATTGGTCAAGGTCAACACTGGGTGTTTTAGCATCATTTACCCGGCACAGATGGGCTGGCAAGGGTTTGAGTCAAGTGCCCTCTGTGGTGTTGGTATTATATGACTGTATCACAGACAGACGCCATCTTATTTCCTCTCCTCCACCCTGTCTCTGCCCACTATTTGTTCTCTTGTTCAATTACATTGCCTTCCAGACGTCCTCAATGTGTCCTGTTCTCTTAACCTTGTTCTGAACCCCAGGGATTGCTTTACAACTTAATGCAACTGTCGCCTCCTCTAATAGAGATTTGCCTTCAGCTTCATCTTCAACCCTCTATCTTGTCCTGTCTTTTCCTTGCCTCTAAATTGCTTGACTGCAGCTTTTCATTTGATACTTTTATGCAAATCGCCCCAGTGTAACTAAATGTTGGCTTAATGCTCTTTTCATCATTCAAGGCTCGCTGATCCATTATCAGCCAGTGTAAGTGAAGTGACAGCGTCTGACTAAGGTAGTGCAGATGGTGTTCATCTGCCCTTTTGAATTAGCATTTGAGGTTTATTTTTGTTTCAATAGAAAATGAATGTGCTTCCTTGGAGGCTGCACGTCTGATTTTGTACAGAGCATTTCAGGCATGGATTAGTAGGAACTGGTAATTCATACAAATTAGCAATTCAATTGTGCACATTAATAATTTGTGTGCACAAACTATGACAAAAAAATGTTACATCTGTGCACAGATTTCTGTTTTTTTGGCTTGGAAATCAGTGATGTGACCTGTCAAGGAACAAGATGGCGCAAAAGCATCTCTTGTTTATCCACTGGAGCGATTTATGGGCCTGCATTTTCCCCTAATCTGTTAGATTAATGAGTGACTACCACTCTTGCTCTCGTCTTTCTTTCTTTTTATTGTGAGGATAAATGTGTTATCACCTCACACCTCACCTCACACCCTCCTCCTTTTCCCCGACTCCTTTGTTGCCTCCATCACGTATTGAGTTCCCTTCCGAAGATTTATCCTCTTCCTCTAGATCTGCTGTGCCAGTGAGAGAGCTGGCTGTCAGGAGAGAGTTGTGCTCCAGTGCTGTAAAATTCCCTCCACTGTCTGGCTCAGTCTGCGTTAGTCACTTGGGTACCATTGCAGCCAGGCATGGATCCTGGCTGGGGCTGGTCCCTGTTGCCTGACTGAAGTAAATTGCTTTGACCAAGGCTCTGATTGCTATGCAGCTCTTTTCTATGTATTTTTGATGTCCTTTTTGAGTCAGTGTGAAGTTTCACTTTCAGCAGTTTTCGGCATATAAGTGGTTTTACAGTTCCACTATAACTTCAGGCTGAGGTTATTGAGTCAAGTTTTTATCTCATCCTGTAGGTGTACACCTTTAAAAGTTTATACTTTCTTATTTATAACTTCCCACTGCAATTATAAGCTATTTGTGGCTCATTGTAGCAGAGGTTCACGTGGGGTGCAGCCACGTGTGGTCAGTTGAGTGTTGCAGCTGCATCCTGTTGGCTCCTCAGCACTGACCCAAGGCCTGTGGTTTTAGTAACAAATGGAGATGTTGTGGCTTGGTTTGCATCCCAGTGGGTAATAGCTGGTGTTTGAGGTCAAGTAAGACAGTTTGACAACATTTTAGATAGTTTTGAGGGTCATTCTTCATTACTACAAAACTGCCTGCTGCAGTTTCCCAGAGCCAAAGGTGATTCTTCAGAGGAGGATGGAGAAAAACAGCAAAACTTCATTTTGGTGAAGCTAGGACCAGTGAATGTTTGGCATGTTTGCTTGATGGATCATTTTAAAGATTGAATCAATATCAAATGTGTTGATTCATTGCCTGATGATGAATGTATTGATTATTTCAGCACTAGTTGGCATAAAGAATAACAAAAAATGTGATCTGCAGCTTGTTTTTTCTTTGTTGATTAATCTGCTGATTATTTTCTCAATTAACTGATTAATTTATAAAATGTCAGAAAATACTGAAAGATGCAGTTTTGTCCGATTAACAGTCCAAAACCCCAATATTTTCAGTTTACAATATACAAGAGAAAGTAACTTGACCCACATACTGGAGATGCTGAAACCAGAGAAAATGGGTTATTTTTGCTTAAAAATTATTACTCATTTATCAAAATAGTTACTGATTGATTTTTCCGCCAGTTGACGAATTAATTAAATTCAACTCTTTGTTCTGACATTTTATGGAGGATTAAATTATTAATCAATTAATTGGGGAAATAATCGACAGAATAATGAATTAGTTGCAGCCCTATCTTAAACCACAACACAGTGGTGGATACACTGAGATGATCTGAACAGTACAGCCCACAAGGTTTTGTGTACACGCCTCTATGTGTGCGTTTGTCTCTATAAGGGGCTGCACACGTGAGGCCAGACTTTGT
>JAOVVB010104582.1:0-12957 GCA_028570985.1 Heterobranchus longifilis | reverse complement strand
GCATCTTAAAGATGATGATATGTATCGATATTTTCACTTTGCATCGATGGTATTGGATCATTGATCCTTGAATTGATTCTTGATCCAGATCGATGTATCGTTCGAATTATTCAATGTATTCAATGCCCCCAAGGGGAAATTAGTTGTTAATCAGCCAATCAACAGCAGGGCACATGAAACATTATGCTGCATTCACGTGCTCCTCGGATGGTCCCAGGTTCTGAGTTGGGAAGTTGTTCCTCCAACTTCGGTGTGTTCATGAACATTTTATCTCCAAGTGCAGACAGCAGAAACAGCAGAATTATAGGCTGGGTTTTATTGCAACAACTGTAAAAGAAAATAATACTGCAGGTATTTGTTCTTTGCTGCAGGCATCACTGTGAGTGGCCTGCTGTCATTGCCCTGCTGTGATCCGAGTAAAGGTTAGATGGATGAAAGCAGCAAGTGCAAATGAAGCAATGGCAAGTTAACATCCATCCATCCATTTTCTAAGCCTCTTATCCTGTTCAGGGTCACAGAGGGCTGGAGCGTGTCCCAGCAGCAGACATTGGGCGAGAGGCAGTTTACGCCAAGGCTGCCAGTCTGTCACAAGACTAACACACACATATACAGACAGACACATTCGCACTCAACTCTCTTGTATATGCTTACATAATTCTCAGAGCCACTTTACAATACTTTACATTTTACACTTATGTCTGTATATTTTTTTTCATATCAATGTCCATATTGTTATATTATATTATTGCTCCATAAGTAAGTCATTATTTTGGGAAAGCTTCTCATTATTTTGAGATACTAACTCATTATAATTAGATAATATGTCATTATTTTGAGATGCAGACTCATTATTTTGAGAAAGTTTCTCATAATGATATAGGGTTTTCTTTTCATTACAAGTTTTTATCTTTTCTTTCACTGGTGGAAATGTGCTTCCTTACAATGCAGAAAACCTGAAAATTATTAAAAAATAAAATAATTAAAGCAAGATTTGTAAAGCTGGAACCATGAAATGTTTTGCATGAAAAATGACCAAAATAGTTGCCAATTAATTATCTATCAACCGACTAATTATTTCAGCTGAAATATACTGTAAAATAGTTTAATCTATTTCAAAACATATATTTGATATATAATATTTTACAAGTTTTGTTTGCAAAAATCTTAATTAGTAAAGTAACTACTAACTAAAGCTGTCACATAATTGCCATGGAATAAAAAGTACAATATTTCCATCTGAATTGTAGTGGAGTCTAAAGTGGCAGGTAAAGAAAATACTCAAGTAAAGTACAAGTACCTCAAATGTGTACTTAAGTACAGTACTAAAAGTACTCTTACATTCCACCACTGATCGACATCAGCCAAAATTAGTTGGAAAATATTGGCATATCGGATATCTGCAAAAATCCAATATTGTGCATCCCTACTATCGACTTATATTTAATATAATCTCTCTTTATAATGATAATGATTATTGTTCTATTAGTAGTACAACAAGTAGTAGTTCTAGTCGAGCCTAAAAGTAGCATGAGTAGTAATTTAATTGACAGTAATTGAAAAGCGGCACAGTGCATTGATAAGGTGTGGAGGTGTTGCTGGCCCTTTAAGAGATGTTTTGACTCTGCACGTGCTTGCCTTATATGGGAGCAGCATCAAACGGTGACCGTTAGTTACCTCTGGTGCTGCTGCTCTCCTCTGCTCTGCTCCGCATCGACAGCGCTATAAAACCCTGCTGGAGGAGAAAAGAACAGTTTAGACACTGAGACACAGAGCAGCGGAGGACCATCACAGGAGTACAGTTTATTCACCATTTATAAGTTGTTCTGGACGAAGGATTTTAATCTATGATAAGAGAAAGAGTGGATATTAACACCGTTCAGGACCACGGTCGGTGAGTTTGGGGTTTTTTTGTGGGGGGTGGGAGTTTTGTGGGGGTTTATGAGTTTCTTTGTTGGGTCAACAAAGAGATGTGTGCTACCGTGTTACAGGTAATTGTCATATCACAATTTCTTCATATATTGTATTGTCAGCTCAATGTTCTGCTTTTGGCTTTGTGCAACGTTAATTAAACGCCAAAAACAAAAACAAAACAATTGTATTGAATGGCAATTGCTGAGGAAAAAAAATCATTTTTAACGTCGCAAAGTTAAACAAGAACTGCAATGTGCTGAATGGACGTTATATGTTCAAGGCAATACAATTGTTTGGGTAAAATGACAAATGTTGTCCTTGCTGTTTTTTTGCTCTTTTATCGTGTAATGTTATGCATCTTCTGTGTGAGTAGGACCAGTGTCAAGTTAGCTACAGTCAAACACGGAACTTCCGGTTAGGTATTCCAAAAATAAAAGCCTCTTTGTGGCAACGTCTGTATTTGATATAAAATATCAGCATTAAAGAAGAAAGTGAGACATAGAACGCAAATGTTCACATTCTCCCTTAGTGGTCTTCCATTTAAAGCCACGGCACAATTATTTTTAAGCTTAAGAAGAAGGGCATATCAATACCCAATAGCGAGTATTTTCAAGTCACATTTGTTGCATCTTAATGCTGAAAGCACATCCACTTTACTTGTAGTCTCATGTTGACTAACTTGACGCTGCTTTGGGTCAGCATCGCGGAGCTGAATGACCGACAGTAACCTTATTTCAATAGAACAATGAAACACAAGTATGTAAGTCAGTTAGTGAGAAGATGAATTTTGACATACTGTCATAATGTTGACATTGGGTCGCAGTGAAAAAGATGCCCCTGTATGACAATCAACAGTAGACTGTTTTTCATTCATTTCATGCTTCAATGTGGGTTTTTTTTTCTTCATAATATGTGCAGCGCAGTGATGTAGGCCTGATTTTTTATTTTATTTTATTTTTATTTTTTTTAATGTGCATGTCTGCAGTGATGGTGCAGCGTCGACGATATTCGCTTTGTTTTCATTCGTGGTTTGAAGAAGCAAAAATGTCTCTTTCATGCAAATGGTCTTTTGTCGTCTTTTTTTGCCATTGGAAAAAAAAATGAACTGTCCTTTTAATTAGTTTTCCATTTTCAATGAGCTGTCAAGTGGGCCTATGTTGGAAAAACAATGGAGTTGAGAAAAAAAATCCTGTATGAATGTGATATGACACGTGAGCGAGGATTGATGGTAAACAAGTATAAAAATGAAGGTTTTTGTGTGTACCACTAGAGGCGCCCTGGCTCTGCACCATTTGGGCTGCTCAACACTCAGCTGAGAGTATCTGTTATCTCTGCATACGATGTGTTTTCACCTCAGTGTTTACCAGAAATCACACGATTCATGGAGGGTAAACTCGTCAAAAACGACTCAAGCTTCTCAGATAGTATGATTACAGAAAACATCAGGAGAATCAAGCTGATGCAAGTTCGATGAAAATCGTGTCTTTAACTGGGTAATAAACATGTAAACACGACGTTATGTAAATATAGCAATCCCCAAAATGAAGGTAGAAGAGTTGTAGAGACACAGTTTATTACAGTAATCAAAATTGATAGCCAAAAAATGGGATATAATTAGTTAAATAATTATCAATTTAAATAAAAAAAACCATTCAATGTGTGCCAAATGTGTAGATTTGTTCATTGTTTTCCACCCACATACAGCAACATTGCAGACCACAATATGGCAATGTATGTGGTGTTTTCCCCCTCATTCAATGCATTATAGATTTTTCTGCAGTAATGTATTGGAATTCAAAGACAAATTTGACTGTAAAAGCAATGAAAATGTTAATTTGTGACAAAAGACAAGCCTGTTTTTTTTCCCCTTTAAGCCCACAGCAAGGAATTGATGTTGTTTCTCTGGTGGTTCAAGAGTTTCATATTGTTCCCTTGTTAAATCACCTGATCTGCTTTAATAACTCATTCAATCAAACAATCAGTTGTGTATTCAGTGAATATATGTTTGTTTTAATTATGCCTTTCAGTAAGTCTACAGCAGGTACTTTACATTATTTGTCAATGACACTGATAAATGTGTGCCGTGACTGCTGCCACTTAATCGAGTGACTCATATAGAGAAAACAGATGTAACTAGTACAGCAGATATTGTACACCGTGGGTCACTGTCTTGTTTGTTCATCCCAAAGGTTCTGTTGGTTTTTATTGCGACATTTCATACATTCCAGTGGATTTACTTAATACAGCCAATTGCATGTAACCGTGGAAGATTTGTGCAATATACCGTCGAGTTAGCCTGGTATAACAACTAAAATGTTGCGGACATCTGTGTTGTATTTGATTTTGTTTTGATACCCTGTTGTCTTTTTGGCCATCCCCACTGGCAATTATTGAATGCTTGAAGGCATACATTCTGGCTGGGATGTTATAAATTCGTTTCACTCTGCAAGTAGACCGTAGGGGAAATGATTAGGTTTTTTTAAAACCCATACAAGCAAATGGTCCGCGGAGATCATCATGTTTGAACATCACTTTGTTCTTGACATTGTTGTCCTGTCGTTCCACTCTATATAAAATCCAATCAGCTTTATTCTGTACAAAGGGCATTCATTATAATAAACAAGATGCCCTTGATCCTTTGTCTAAAGATTTCCAACTGCAAGTAACAGCCACAAAAATGAGGCAACAGCAACTTGTTGTACAATATTGCCTGGACTTTAGACAGGGATCCATTGTGTTGATTAGCTTTTTGTGAATATGTGGATTATTGCAGGAGCTGTGATCAATTTCACAACTAAAAGTTAAATGTAAAATTGCCATAATGCAGTCCTCTTCTTTAGATTACATACAACACGGTTTAGTTAAGACCATTTTCCTCATGTGCTATAAAGCACGATGACCTTAATAAAGGAGGTAAGGGGCTCAGTCTTGAGTGGCTGACCTGATTTTAGCTCTTGATGTCGGTGTCCATCTCAGAAAACAGGATTACAAAATTAGATGACTCCTGATACGTCCATGCTTCTGATTTGTGGGTTATACTTAGCATCCAGATAACAAAGTAATTCTTCTTTGAGCAAAAATACACACAAAATCACAAAAACAGCAATACATATTTTGTGTATTTTGATCTTCTTTCTTGAGTCAAAAACAAGTCTGTGTACAAATCCAAGAACTCGTGAA
The DNA here is from genome assembly GCA_028570985.1 of Heterobranchus longifilis. NCBI lineage: Eukaryota > Metazoa > Chordata > Actinopteri > Siluriformes > Clariidae > Heterobranchus > Heterobranchus longifilis. The sequence continues at coordinate 7,866 of JAOVVB010104582.1, read as the reverse complement.
TCTGCAATTTGAATAAACAAATAGGCATAAAAACTTCCTAGAAATGTTTTCATACAGGAAGAATCACGTGTCATTTCATAAATCCAAAAACTCCCAGTGCCTAACAAAAAATAGTGGAAAGGTGCTTATTACATTACTTTGAGTAAACCCACTAATGCTGTTTAATCAGTGGGCTGTTTTGTTTGGATCGAACAATGGGGGTGGGGGTGTTTTCTTGTAACATTTGCATCAAATGTAGCATGTGGTACTGAGGTGTTAACAGGGTGAAAACTTTCACCACATGAAAACTGCCCACCACCCACTCGTCCTACTCGTAGTTTGACCTTTGGACAGATGAGTCGACATCAAGTGGACATGAATCTGCAGCCATGAGCAGCCTCCCTCAGTCATCAGGCGACTTCATTTGCTGAGTGTTGCCGTACTTTTGGCTGGTCTGCGTTTCAGAACAGTTTTGGTCAATAGGTGAATCTATTGTCATATTTTCTGTCAGGAGTGATTCTTTGTTTCTGGCAATTTACTGTATTTTAATTTCTTTTTTTAGAATACAATAATAAGCAGCCAGGTGTTGTTTGTTGCGTTGCTGTTTGTTTGTTTGTTTTTCCTTCGTGATTTTTCTTACAGTATTTATTTTATGAAAAGTTCTCTTCATGCCTCATTATGGCACAATCAACTGGTCGTTACAGCCATATTTGGTACAATCGCATGCACTTGGTTCTGGTTTGCTGATGCAACGACTTTCTGTTCTGTTTTTCCATCAGTTTTGTGCGTCAGTGTATGTGGGATTTACAATTTTTTTTGTAAACCCATGTCGTTTTACACAGGAACAAAGAGTTAGTTAGCTGTTTAATCTGTGGCCTTTTCACAGCGAGGAAAGTGTTATTTGCGAGCTCTAATTTTACCTGTTGCACATGTACACGTTTGCAGTGGTTGACCCTCTCTCTTTGTGTTTTTGGGTTCACAGTGAGGAGCTGGAGCGTGCTCAGTGAGGTTGGGAAGACGTCGACATGGCCGTCTCCACTCAACTGGGTTTACTGCTTTGGAAGAACTTCACCTACAGAAGGAGACAGACTGTAAGTAGGAGTGCTTCCAGTTACTGACTCATGAGAACAATGCACTGTACACAGTCAATTATTTATTTGGACATTTGTTTTATCTATTTATTGCTTTTGTTTTTTATTAATTTAAAAATAGAAATATATCCCATTCCTTATGATTGTTTCCTAAAACAGAGGCTTTCATTAATCCATGCTGTTATTTTTGTTGATTTGATTTTATGTATGAGCCACAAAGAAAACATATTATATTTATTTTTTTCTTTCACAAGTCTCAGTATCGCATACAGTATTATGTATGCCGCCAGGCAGAATCATTAGCTTACGTTGCATTGTCCTCTTGTTTGAAGTTTTCTTTGATAATAAGGCAATTAAGCACATTTTTATCCACGAAATAAGACTGAAAAGCAAAATGGATAGGTATCTGTTCTGTTGTATAATTTTCCCCCGAATGCTTTGTCTCGGTCACTTTTTCAACGGATTGACTTTAAATCAGATATGATTTTTCCAGTACCACGTGACTATTCATAAGAGCATTACAAAGACTTTCTAGGTGTTTATATCTTTCCTCATAAATATGCACGCTCCAATGGAAGTGATGTAATTCTCCTCCGAGCCATTCAGACTGAGAAGCGTTCCAGTTTCCAGATTACTGTGAGTCAGTAACATATACATGTCAGATCCATTATCCAGTGACCATCTTGTGCTGGTTGATGCCCACACACTCAAAGTTATGCAAATCAAATTCAGTTGTAGCACAGTGGTTCTTTATATGTGAGGAGGCTCATCTGCATACAATTAAACCATTTGACCATCAAGCCAAACCTCTTCCTCAAAGTGACGTCCAATTATTTTCAACAAAGGGATACAGTGGGTTTTCTAAGACAGTGTCTTTATTCTTTATCCCCGCACTGCATGTCGTCCATGCTTGTTGAGGCCGAGACACAGGCGGCTGAAGTAGAGGGACCATATGGAACAGATGGACACAGTCCTCTAAACCCCGCAGACCTCGGTCTCTCTGTCTCGCTCTGTCTCCCCTTATTAACCCATATACTTTACCCAGACTCATGGTGGGATTACTGTTTACAAAGGACAACAGCTGATAGCCCCCTACACACACACACACACACACACACACACACACACACACACACACACACACACACACAATTATCTTTTTTCTTCTAAAGCAGCAAAAATGACCTCAGTTGAACTGAAAATATACAAAAATTGCAAAACACAAAGCGAAACGTGTCACTGTTTTGGGGCGATTTTTTTGGGATGATTCCCTCACAGAACGAAGACAATTAAACAGAGCCCTGCACAGTTTTTCAAATGTTTTCCTTGGTGGTTTATGTAAGCAACAAAACCAAAGTTATTGTCATTTGTTTCAAGTTTTTATTTCCCAAGAGTTTGAAGCCTTCTTTTATTTACTTGATTAACTTCCGTCATCATCTTTTTCATCTTCTTTTCTCAGATCCAGCTGCTGATTGAGATCATCTGGCCCCTGTTCATCTTCTTCATCCTGATCTCAGTCCGGATACATTATCCACCCTACGAGCAACATGAGTGTAAGCAGACTGGGAGAGAGGGAGGGGAGGGTAGTACTTGACATATATATATATATATATATTTTTTTTTTTTTACTTCATTCAAATCTAATAGAAGAATTCATTGCTTTTTTGTGACTTTCAGATATCAACCATCTGCCGTTTAAAATAAATATTTGCAGATGTAGTAATAAAAGTTGTGTAAAAAATATACACAAGAAATGAGGAGTTACTTACAATTTACGGCCGTTTTATATTTGCCTCAAAACACAATGGAGTTTGTTTTTAAATGCTCGTGATGAGTATTAGTCTGTTATTCAGCTGTTCTAAGACTGTCTATTTTTAGCCATTATTTTTTCGCCTCTCGGTTCTTGGTAAGATCAACATGTTAGATATCCAAGGTTTCCATGTTACTGTCATTGCTCGGTCTTGTCAATATTTGTTTGCACTGTGTGAACAGGTGACAGGACCTTTAGCTCCTGGAAAAGTTGATTTCACAATGTTGGCCACGTTACAACTCAATAAGATTATCACTGGTCGAAAGCACAAACAAAAAAATCAAATCAGCATTTCAAATGTGTTTTTTTTTTTTCACTTTTATGAAGGAAAGCCGTTGCAACAGGTTCCCAACAGATATTTTTTGAAGTATTTATTGATATCCTACAGGTATCGTCATGTGTAGATAATTTATTCAGATGTGGTTGATGCCTTCATTCTGTACATGCGATTTTGGAAACGTCGGTGCAGGTTTGTGCTTGTACGCACACACAGACTTACAAGCGCCATCATTATGAGCTCGCATTTGATCGTTTTACAGTCCGTTAAACAAGTTGGAACAAAATCATTGATATCAAATGTCATGTCACAAGTCAGTGCGAACCCAGTTCACCCAGTGAACTCCAAAGAAGTGGGGCAACCTGACCGTCTCCTCGTCCTCTACACTTATCTTTTCAGTATAAAAGCTAGTTAACCTCAGTAAATTGCAGCAGTAGCCGTTAAGTTAGCTGATAAGAGTACAAACAATTGTAAAGATAATGTCGACACTTAAGACAGCTGGGTAATTATTTACACACTTTTTAGGGGTTTAGGTTCGTTTGATGGAGAGCAAAGTGGAATAACTAGTTACTAAGACACTTAAAATGGAAGGATTCACCGGATTTGTAAGAATCACAAATATCATACTGGTTATCGATATTCTCCAGTGTGGCCTGACGACGTTTGTAAACAATTTTCTGTTATATTTAAATTAATTGAAAAATGAAATTAATTGAAACTAATCATTAAAAATTGTATGCTGTCCCTTTCCTTTCCAGGCCATTTCCCAAACAAGGCCATGCCCTCAGCGGGTACCCTGCCCTGGGTACAGGGCATCATCTGTAATGCCAACAACCCCTGCTTCCGTAATCCTACCCCTGGCGAGAGTCCCGGGGTGGTGGGAAACTTCAATGATTCTATGTGAGTGATGTGACTGATTCAAAGTATTCACAAACATGAGTTTTGTGACATTTTGTATTATTGCATCATTTTATCAACATCATAATTCTCACAAAATGTGGTGGGTTTTTTTTAGAAAAGTGAGAAAAAAGATCCTCTCAAAAAGGCTTTGAATTCTCAAGAGCTGTCAAACAGTGTGTCTGATTCTGTCTCTTTCTGCAATCGTCACCAGAATCTCCCGTCTGTTCGTTGATGCCAAGAAGATCCTGCTCTACACTCAGAATGACAAAAGCTACGAGGGCTACAAGGGACTTCTGAGGGCCCTCAGGAAGCTGCAGAAGAACACTGCTCGTAAGCAGATCTTATTTTTTGTTATATCAGGTTTTTGAATGACCAACTGTTTGATGGCGTCAACCACCCGCCCATTCACATTGATCAGTCATTCATCCATTTTTCTTGGCTGCAGGCGCATTTAGCTGAAAGGTACACTCCTACACAACTGCACATCTGATATAACTGTCAGTGACTCACACCTACAGTTCATTCACACATTGCTGCTGATGCTTCTGAGCTTCAGCTCTGGGAAATATTAATATTCCCAAAGAAGCAAAAAGTCATATTTGTCAAGATATTTAATCGTGAAGATTTAATCCTTTATTGAAAACAAAGTAGATTGTAGTTTGTTCGGTACAGGGTTCATACAAAGTCGGAAAATGCTTAATTTTAACCGTTATGTTTTCAAGGTTAGGAATATGCTTGAATTCAAACATACTCCTTGAAAAATGCTCGATTTTCAACATAAATCTGGTGTTTCATTTACACAATCACTCATGTAAACCAAAAGTCTTTAAATATTAGAAATGAAATGATCTCGTCGTCATATTTGTTTGTTGTCTCCTGCCGTCTCACACCAGACAAAACATACAAACAATCAATCTTAATATGAACAGCTGGTAAAAATAAACAAAGTGGCAATATATATTGATTGCTGTGGGTATAAAGGAGTCCTGTAAACTTTATTTTTCACAATTGCATTTATAGTGACAATTTAGATGTGACGATAAACGCTTCGAGAGTCTGGAAATCTTTGGTTTAGGCACCTTAAAAGTGCTTGAATTTTACCTTTAGAAAGCTGTACGAACGCTGTCAGTATACTGACCATTCAGCTCTCTCCTTTCTACACTTGTCTTAGATTTTGAAATATTCCAAGACATTATTTTTGCAAAAATGCAAATGTCAAAAAGCTGTTAAGTGAAAGATACTTGTTTAAAATAGAGAGTGCGGCATGCCACTCAATAAGGACAAAGTGAATTTTCACTCATTTCACCTCAATAAATTAAGAAAAAACTGATTAGCGACATGTTAAAACTAGATCAAGTGAATTGTCACTTTTGCAGTGTATCAGCTGATGTTGGCTCGAAATCTTCAGAGCAGCGTTCAGAGTGTAACGTGTCCCTTCCTTATCACTGCCTGCCAGCCGCGGTGGGCCCCTCGCCCAGAAGCCGGTGGGTGTTGCACTTCTCTTTTATTACGTGCCAGTGGCAGTCGTGGTAAAGGACAGGAAAAACAGAAAATTGTGCACCACCCTGACAATCATTATACAATCTGTGTACATATCTGGTAGAAAATGCCGTGTTGTTCAGACTGCAGTGTTGTTGCTTCCTGTCTACGAGGTGCGGTCATAGACAGTTCTCTGCGATTCTGCTATCTCCCTGCTGTCAGTTTTACCTACGCATTTAATCCTAATCTTACATTTTAGTGCGGAGGTTTGTCAAGTTTGAAAAAGAAAGAGGAAGATATTTATTATCATGACCTCGGCTGTTTTGGAGCAGAGAAAGGTCATCTTTCTAAAATAACATCTTGTTGATGGCTCGACTGTACTGCTGACTCGGTCAAAGTGACCCGCAAATAGGAAAGGGGGCTGAGTTGAATCCGCACTTACTTTACTTCACTTGAATAGAAGTCACATAAACACATTACCTTTGCTCAGTGAAAAAAACTAAATTCAGTACCCATTACTCTGACGTGGGAGGCATGCTGTGAGCAATCTCTGTTTTCAAAGGCAACCAGGACAAAAAGAAAATGGAAAACATGTAATGACGTTGTGAAAAAAAACATTAATTCGGTATAAAATGGAGGATAATAACGCAACAAAGGGCATTACACAGAGTGCAACAACAGTAAACAGCAGTGACGTAACTACTGACCTCAGTTAATTGCTATAGTGCAATGATGGACTCTAATTAGAGCGGGTGTCCTTTTGTTTGTTCCATTAGTGTGGCTTTGCTGCAGAAATATTTCTCTGATTTCTCTCACGGTCAGTCTCTATAAATAAAGGGCTGTTAGCTTGGTTTCACATCAGATCTTAATGTAAGGGTAAATTGAGCAGAGTGTACCATCAGAAATTATGCAACAAAGCAGAACAATCAAGGTTCTTGTTGTTTTGGCTGCAGTCTGCTTTACTAGCTCAGAGGTACACTATGTTATGTAATGACCCTATAAACAAAGCATGGCCTGGAAAAGGGAGAGAGATGACATATCAGAGCAAATTAAAAGAAACTTCTATTCACTTTTAATTGCAAAAGGTTTGCACATGTCTCTCACATGTTTAATTGTGTGGTATGGGGTGGCCTCTTCTGTTTTTGTGTCTTTCCTGTCTAGAAATGGGACAATAATGGATTTTATTCTATTCTGTTATTCAGGCTGTTTTATAAATTTAACAGCGCATCTGTGCACTTTTCATCACAATTGATTTCTAAATGCACAGCGTTGTGCTCAATCCCATACTCCACTCTGTGTTTGTCTGTAATCCACGTGAGGGAATGCACCGATGCAGCGCAGGGACAGTCATATATGATGCAGGAGAAAGTCAACAGAGCACTGCAGCTGCAGCGTGACGCTATAGGAATAACAGCAGGGATCAAAGAGATGAGAGTGGAGACCCGCACGTGTCGGTTAATAATTCAGCGACCGGCGGGGGTCAGCGAATGAGATTTACAATGACAGGGAAGGGGCGCTGTGAAAGGTCGGGGAGGTTTTTCCCGTAGGATAACTCGATAAATCACACAGCACATACTTTGTTTAATGAGGTCCAATGCATTCCTGTTTTATGTGAGAGAACGTAATGACACGGCAGATATATGGGAGGAAGAAAATCGTTGGGACATTTAAAGAACAGAGTCTTGCAACATGTTTTGAGATAAGGAAGGTGTTTTAATACCAGATAGATAAGTGAATGAGAGATAAGTACTGTCTGATTGTCAATGATGAGCTTTTAATACGCCACAGCTGTTTCTTATCTTCCCACCTTGTCTTCACAAAAGTAAAGCTGAAACTAGATGTGAATAATAGAGGAGAACATCTTACACTTTTAGGCTTTCTGATATTTTACCTGGCTGGCTCCTTTAAAAGACTCCATTTGATTCAAAGGCTCGATGTGTCTGAGCCTTTTAAAATGGAGACAGAGCTGCCTTTTTTCTTTCCTTTTATGACTTGAGTTTGCCCAACATGTCTAGCTCGACTCTTACTTTAACCTTTAACCTGTTCTTCACCAGGCAGGCCCCCCCCCCCACAGGGCATTTAAACACGCGATAACATAGTCACGTGTCATACCATTTTGACCAGATGAAGCTTGACTGGAAAACTAGCTGCAGCTGCATCATTCCAAAGAGATATTTAGTCTAAAAAATTATATATTTTTAGATGGAAATGAAATATTTCATTTACGCTGTGTTCCATCTTCATTTACTCTGATACTGATGCTGACACCTGCAGAAATCCCACACATTACCTTTATTATGATACCAAGATTATTCGTGTAGATCTTGTAG